>JANEHU010002264.1:0-16536 GCA_027563435.1 Nasonovia ribisnigri
GTTACTCCAGAACCCGTATCAATTTGAAATTCCACTAACTTATTTTCAACGCTTAATTTAATACAAAAAGGTTTAACAAAATTACAGTTGATAGTCTCTAAATTAAACAAATTATCTAAATTCAAATCACACTCTTCCAAGTTGTTAACATTTTTATTTTTAGCCTTACAAACCTTACTTAAATGTCCTACTTTCGAACACACTGAACATGTATAAGATTTATACTTACAAGCTGGCTTCTTGTGTCCTTTGATACCGCAGCAAAAACATACAACATTTGAAACCCGCACATTCGGAGATGGTTGAAACTTCGACAGCTCCCGTTTCATTGAACTGCTATCATTCTTTGATCCGTTGAACTTTTTCTTTGGTTTTGATGGCTTCTGATAATTAATTTCAACATCTTGGCCCAATTTTGTCACGTCCTTGTTGGCTAACTCCATAGCTGTACTCAATTCAATGCATCTCTTTAATGTTCGAACATCTTCCGACAGTAACTTTTTTTTTTATATTAGTATCCTTTAATCCCCAAATGGTCTGATCGCGTATAGCATCATCTAGACCTACACCAAATTCACAGAACTCTGACATTCTTTTCAACGCTGTCACAAATTCCATAATTGTTTCATCGGCAGCTTGTCGACGTTCCTTGAATTTATACCTCTCAGTTATGGCATTTGGTTTAGGATTAATATAGTTCATCAACAGTTTTTTTAAATCAACATAATTAAATTCGGATGGTTTCTTTGGTCTGCATAAATCGCGTATTAATGCATACCCTTCATTTCCAAGTAAAGTGGGGAACATCAATTGTTTCTTATGAACATTAATTTCATTCAAATTAACATATAGTTCAAAACGTTCAATCCATGAGTTGAAATCATCTTCTTTCAACCTCAATTCATTAATTTGCCCTATGCAACCCGTTCTCACCTTAGCGCTGTTCGCGTCTGTCATCTTCGTCGCCAATTTTACTATTTGTGGTTAATATTCCATCTGGTGGTGTGGATTGAAATGGATGGATAAATAAACAATAACTACATTCATATTACTAGTACTTTATTAAACATCATGAAGACACACACGACAACCACGTTGTCGTTACATACAACGAATGATACTATGTAATATAACAGAATATAACAACTGATAACATTATCATACATTACACTACACTATCATACATTACAAAATTAGATCTAATTCTATCTGAGAGTGAAATATTAGAAAATAATCAGTCAGTAGACTCATATTATATAAATTACCATGATTATATTTGTAAGCCTATAATGAATATAGCATTAGTAATTTTACAAAAGAAGTTACTATTTACATTGCAGGGTTTGTTGTTTATAAATTGGCATCAGTTCTCCGTTGTGAGATTTGCATAAAATCTTTATGTGATATTGATAAAGGTATGTTTTTAAATTCACTAATTAACATGAAAAATAGAGGTGGGGGAAAAGGAGGTCTTATGTACCCTAGTGATGATGTGCTTGAAATTTGTTTCGAGACTGAAAATCTTTTAAAGATGTATAACTTTGAAACTAGAGCAATTAATACTATAGCAATCCAATCCAAAATTCTCAATTATGTTTTATCCCATCGAAAAATATTTAAATCATTAGAGTTTCATAGGGCTGAAAGTAATAGTCCTTTCTCGGATCCTATTAATTAAATCCATATCATATACATGATTCCCGGAAAAAAAGACCAAGGAAAAAAAGAACACGGAAAAAAATAACAAGTAAAAAAGAACACGGAAAAAAAGAACAACAGAAAAAAAGAACACGGAAAAAAAGAACAATTTTTAAATTTTTTTTAAGTTGATTCCTTAAAAAAAATATATATATTAAAGTGTGTTTCTTATTTATAATATAGGTATATAGGTATTAACTGTAAAAGTCAAAGTCAAAATATAATTTTTAATCACTGTTAATGATAACGTATTGTGTGTGATACAGCAGCATTGCAGTTAAGAAGTTCTCCATGTCTCTTTCACCGTTTTTGTAATTTTCGCATAGTGTTTTTAATTTTATTTGCATTTTTGCATAAGTAGAATGTTTTTTTTTTGGTTCATACCCACCTATAACATTTTGAGCCAATTTTGTTGCCAGGGTCAACTTTTTTTTAAAAAAAAAATTTATGAATTGTTCTTTTTTTCCGTGTTCTTTTTTTCTGTTGTTCTTTTTTTCCGTGTTCTTTTTTACTTGTTCTTTTTTTCCGTGTTCTTTTTTTCCTTGGTCTTTTTTACCGATTACCCATATACATATGTGAAACTTAAAATCAATTATAGCTTAAGAGCTCGTAATGAAAACCCATCTTTAAGGACTTGGTATAACAAGTTAATACTTTTTAAAGGCCAATGAAAAACAATTTTTATAATAATTTATAATTTGTATTTTTTTAATATGTTGTAATTTCATTAAAAGTTTAATTAATGAAACATTAATTTTAATTTTTAAAATTTTTAATCGTGTAATATAACTATTATTTTTATCATGCGTAATATGTTATGTGTAATAAGTCATTTAATATTACCAAAAAGGCTACACTGCTAAAATCCGTCACTTTATGCATCAACCAAAACGTGGAACGGCTCCTCTATCTTACTCTATGCCTTAAATCGTTCTAGTAGTGAACCACGGTCTTAGAAGATAAGGTCGGACAACTATACATTATCAGCATTCCGCTTGGTGAGGCAAATCCATTTCCAAATTTGGCCGCTGTACAATTAAGCGCTGCCCTGCAGACGTATTTTGAGGTTATGTCATTTTACTAGTTTAAAATAACCATGTACCAAAGCACGGTCTTAGAAGATATCTTCTAAGACCGTGTACCAAAGTATTATATTTGGTATGTAGAATAGTTCAATAGTCCGCGAAAAATGAAAATTACTTCGAGATGCATATTTAGGTATGAGGGATCTATTGACTAGTACTTACCTACTTACCTAATATTGTTGTTATTACTTTATGTAAAATACTTAAATACTGAAGTCTCAATAAATTGTAATTCGCGAATTCATATTCCGCCTTACAACATTACAACCATTGCTAAAATAGATTTGTCTATGGAAGTGTCTATACTATAGGTAAGTCATAAGATCTATGATATTCACAGTTTACATATTATTTCAAATTATTCAAATTCAATAGTTATTAAATTTTTTCCTAAGTGAATTATCAAAATATTCATTCAAAGAGCGTGTAACAAGTTTTGTATTTGAAAAATATTTATTTTTATATAGGTATATTTTAAGTTTTTGAGAATTTGGCAATTTTTTTTTATTTCTATTATCTTTCTTTTTTTTCTTATTTTCTTGTTGTGAAAATTGCCTCATTCTCATTCTAATGTAATACATTACAGTAAATGAAATTACATCCCCCCATGACTTGAACATGGGAAATTAATTGAATTTTCAGACATCAAATCTGTGATTATGAGTTCGTATACGTGCGTGGATGAAGAATGCTTAATAAAACTATTTTCAATTTTTTTGATGAAATCGAAAAAGAATATGTTTGGGTGTATCAATCGTCCCTTGGTTTTCATGTTAACTAATGCAGCACACATTTGTTCAGAATTTTATATAAAGAAATAAGTATTACTATAATTTTTGTTTGTATTGTAGTGATCTCTCACTATCGTTTTATTTTAAAGTGCTCAACGTCGGAAGTTGGGCCAGGTTGATCAAAAGGATTTAGTTCGTGGCCAAATGCGACAAAGACACAATGTTAATTTGTAATATTTATTAAAATAAGATTAACTGGTCAAACATAAATAAATGTATTTATAAATTTGAGGACAGGACGAAAAGTCTCTGCCCGAGAAATTAGTTACTAAAAATAAAAGTTACACTTGTTTAAAAATTACTGGGAATAGACTTAGAGTGGCGGCGATGTTGAGGACCAGGCTCAACGACCAAACTAAGTCTTACAAGTATGGGATGGTAGACTAATTCTAAATGTGCTAAGAACAGAGTTCTGTATTTATACAGAATCTCCCTTCGCTTATGGGTACACGATAAAGACTAGGAGGTGGATCAAAGACGCCGACTAGGTGTTGTTTGTGCCAACTCGTCCTTGGTCATATTCGTAGTTGCAAATTAATTCTACGAATTGCTGGACCGGGTTTTATAGACTTGTTGTTATGGTGGCTTGTCGGTGAAATCAAAGAAAAAGAATAAAAAATAAGAAGCGACTCTGTCGGTTTATGTTAAAATTATCGATTATTATAAATCGATATAACACAAATAAAACAATACAATAATATATAATATATATATAATAAAGTAATAACTTATCTCAATAGTTAGATTTTTGAATGAATTTTTGGCGGGCCGTTCGGTAAACACCGGTTCCTTAATTTCCTAACCTCAAAATACGTCTACCCGGCAGCGCTATTGCGGCAACTTGGGAAACGTTTTTGCCTCATTAAGAGGAAATATCGTAATAGGCGGGAGGGTGGGAAGTTGTCCGACCTTATCTTCTAAGACCGTGTAGTGAACGATGAATTGGTGAACGAAAACGGTAAATCGTTCACTACGAATCGTTCCGTTCGTTTAACGTCTTAGTAGTTCGTAGTAGTGAACGACGAACGTATATTATGTACCCGGTATACAGCATAGACTATAGAGTAGTATAGAGGCGCCCACGATGTAGAGAAGAGAATTTACTATTAAACTTTTGAAAATATAGGAAAGCCTATTGAGTCTGCCAGTAGTAAGTAACTAATGTTTTAATGGGCAGTCAGAGTTCTTACAATAATTCTATTAAATTTGGAACAATATTGGGAAGGGATTTGTATTTTAAATACTGTTTGTTATGACTGGAAGTCTACCTCTATATATTTATTTATTTCAACTTGCATGTATGATATAATTATACTTCGTATGAATTATGAAATTTGATCAATAATACCATATTATATAGTTCATTTTCAATACATTTTAATAGGAAATAATTAATGTAACCGGCCTTCGAATACTGTGGCGGTGCCCGGTGGTATTCATGTTAACTAAAATAGTGCCGTCGAAAAATAAGCCACTTTTTTCACGGAGTGTTATCACCTTCTCTTCTCTACATCGTGGAGGCGCCGTTGTATATCTTGATAGTGTTGTCGGTTTGAAGCACGATTAAAGATATACAGGTTGGGAATCGGCCCATGTTTTCAATTGCAAATCTTCAAGCTAGAATCTTCTGAACAAATCAGCTGTTCCAACTAATCACTAGCGATACTATCGGAATTATTTTGTACAATATTATCATTGTTGTTACCGCGCTTTTCAAGATGAATTATGAAGAATTTTTGTTATAATTTATTTTGTAAATAAATAGATACCTACATTATACATGTGATAAACTGATGTTAAATGATGTTAGAATTTTGTTGATTTGCTGTTTAGCTATAAAAAAATAAACATTTTGCTTTTAAAATGAATAAGAATTGTTGTATTCCTCTTTGTACCAAAAATGATAATTGCAGTACTTTTGGTATACCCAAAAATGCGATGCAATTATGGGAAACTTCATTGGGTATAAATTTAAAAAATAATTCTAGGGTTTGTGAAAAGCATTTCAAACCTGAAGACATTATTACCGAGTGGGTCTCATGCTCTGGAGTAAATAAATACTCAGTAAGTAATGGATAAACCATATTTATTATATTTATAAATTATAAGTATATTTATATTTCATAGATTTGTTTGAAAAGACCAAAATTGCGTGTGGGTGCAATTCCAACATCACATTTGACTTTATTAGAAACACACGAAATGGTAATTATACCTACAATATTATACAACATTTTAGTTACCTAGTTTTAATCAATACAAAATTAGTAAAAAGTTGAAGTCACAGAATAAATTGTTTTATTGTTATATCGTTATATTATGAATTTTATTTATTTGTAATTTGTAACTAATTAGTAATAGTTTTCGACACTGGGGAGTTACCGAGCGCTAGTAATTAGTTGGAACAGCTGATTTTTTTAGAAGGTTTGTGCTTCACTTTATCTTAGCTCGATTCCCAACCTGTATATCTTTAATCGTGGTTTGAAGCCAAACCGTCGGTCATTGACCCGAATAAAGAGGCAGTCTACGACAATTAATCCGCTAGATCGCAGTGTACATCATTATCATTTTATTTTTACATTTTTACTTGATGAATTTTGTATTTTGTATAAAATATATAATTTTAATTATTTTGATACTTTTATTATTTTGAATTTAAATTCATTAAGTTTATTTTGATATTTTTAAAATGCCAAGTTCTTTTGTGGGTGGCAGAACAAGGAACAATGCAACTTAAGATGAAAATATTACGTTTCATAAGTAAGTATTAAATTAATTTATAAACTCATTTATTAGCTTAAAAAATAGAGAGGGTCTAATCTATCCAAGTGATGATGTTATTACTATTTGTCTTCAGACCGAAAAAGTTTTACGTAATTTCAATTATAAAATTAAATCTGTCAATGCATTATTTGTGCAATCAAAAGTCCTTTCTCATTTTTTACATAATACAAATATATTCAGTTCTTTAAATATTCATAGAAAAGAATCATATAGCCCATTATCTGATCACGTAACACTTCTAACCAAATTTATTTCGACAACTTATATCAAAATTAAAATAAACCATAGCCTTAAAGCTTTAAATGAAAAACCATCATAAAGAATGTGGTATAACAAATTAACTCTTTTCCAAAGTCAATAATAATAATAAAAAAAAAATATATTATAATTTTTCAATATAGGTAATTATTTAGTCCTAATAATTTTAAGATATTTTAATATTACTTATATATTTAGTTTACATTTTGTTTGTATATAGATAAACTATGTAAGAAGTATGATTTTGTTAAATTATGTTTAATTTTGATTTTATTTTATTAGAATAAATGCCCAAAAGTGCTCAAGGGCTGAAACATAGAAGAGTAATACAATATTATCTTTAGACTTTAACAATACAATAGATATTATTATACCTAATAAAAAATAGTACATAATATAAGAATATAATTATATTATGGAAATATGAGTTATTCAGACATTCAGTAATATTAATAATTACATGGTTTTTGTTTATTATTTAATTTTAATAATTGCTTATAGAATTTATGAGATGTATAGAGATAATATATTTACCTCCAAAATATTTTTTTCTAAAGGTTGAAGTCCAATAAATTCTTGAAACATTAACTTAGTTACAGCCATATTTGAAGAAACTTCTATACTTATACTTTACTATTATACAACAGGTATACTTTTACCTTTACTCCCTTAAACTTTGCTACAGCCTACTGGCTAGTGGCTTCTAGTATGAGTTATTAAATCTCAAGCATAATGTAGAATAAGACTATGATCTAAATTTATCTCAAGGCTCATATTAGTATGTACCTATAGAATAAATAATAATATATATTATATTTTAATACTTAGAAGTTAAACCTAATGAAATTAATCTCAATGTTTTACATAATTTGTTACACTGAAAATGGTCACACTGTAAATGGAGGCATTAATATTTATCGATACGGCTTCTCTATACTACTATGGTATACAGTTACAGTGTAAATGAACGATGAACGACGTCGTTCTTCTAATGGTGAACTAGTTCGAATCGTTCACATCGGTGAATAGTTCAATTGAACTAGGTCGTTCACGAACGACACATCTCTAATGGAAACAACTATAAAAGCATTCCTGACAATACTCACGCCTTCTAATGTATAACTTAAAAATCCTGTTTTGGAACTCCAACGGTATCAAAATCAAACACAAACTTCACGAACTAACATCTCTCGCACTCCAACTAAAAACCGGGAAGTCAACCCCGAAATAATATCTTTAAAATTAAGTCAAATGTATTATATTCCTATTATTATAAAATATTTTTTTAATTAGCTGTTGACTGGTTTTCTCTGTTCATTAGTCGGGTATGAAATACAAGTTTATACCTATATAGTATTATAGTTGAATGATCGAGGTGATTACTGAGAACTACGCACTATATGAGAACTGTATAGTTGCGATTTGCGATATACCTAGAAAACTCATATTTTGTGGATAATATTATCTTATCTTATTTCCGTACTCGATCGGTCACCCAAAATTTCTATTGAATTGCTAAACTACAATAATAAAATCATTAAACGATGACGATCGTTTAGTTTTAGTCTGTGTTCGGTATTTGAACGGTTATAATACACGAGTAACGAGTGCGATAGTGTTATGGTTATTTTTGCGAGTTCTAATTTATGAAAACTGATTAAATAACCAAATTTATTAAGTATCATATATAATATTATTTTTTTTTTTACAATGAAAAGAAATAGTGATCAACCATCATTATTCAATTTTGGTGTAAAAAAAATTAAAAATAACGAAGAAACTGAAAGTGAACCGAGTAATATTGAAAATATTGCAACCGAAGTTGATGTACCAAACGCTTTGCAGACCCAACTTGATACAAATATAGACAATGAATCGTTAAAAAATTATTCTCTGGATATTGGATTATTTTTATCAGCTTCAAATAATATAAATGATGCAAACAAATACGAGTTATTAAAAAATCCATGGACACCACCCAAAAATTACCAATTTCCTATCGAACAACAAAGGCGGCTGAAATTTCAATTAGATTGGTTAAACCGTTTTCCTTGGCTTGTTTACTCCGAAAAAGTGCAAGGTGCCCTGTGTAAATGCTGTGTACTATTTGCCAATAACAGTGTTGGTAAAGGGATTTATCAAAAATTAGGTGCTCTGATTATAAAACCTTTTACGAAATGGAAGGATGCCATTGAACGTTTTAATCGTCATTCAAACTCTGAGTATCATAAGCTTTCAATCATTCGCTCTGAAGAATTTATTAAAATAATGGAAAACAAAAAAAATAATATTGCAAATGAGATAGATACTTCACGAAAAAAACAAGTCATTGAAAATCGATCTATTCTTCGTCCAATAATTGAAACCTTAATTGTATGTGGAAAACAAAATATTGCTTTAAGAGGTAATAATGACAGTGGAAAAATATATGATGAAAGTATAGAAACAAATGACGGGAATTTTAGATCTTTATCATATAAAATTATATAAAATATATAAATTGTTTGATTTTTTTCTTTTATCTATACTTAAAATTTTAATATACCTAGGTAATGTATTGCTATATTTTGTAACCCCCCCCCCCGAAATTTTATTCTGTGTACGTGCCTGGTGGGACACCTTCCTAAACTCACTTGACCAACAAGACAACTCCATTTACAAACTCCACAAACGTCCAGCTTCCCACCCTCTGATCGGACCCGACGGCCTCGTATTTCGGGCCAAGGATTGTGCTGAGTTAATAGCTAACTCGCTCGAACTTCAATTCCAAACAAACCCCTGTCCTGACATACCAAAAGTAACAGCCTTCTACCAATCACTACAAAACCTCGATATTACCAACTCTAACCTATTCACAACCCCCGGCACCGTCCAAAAACTGATCAGCAACCTTCGCAAAAAGAAAGCCCCTGGTGATGATCTCATCACCGACACTGCTCTTAAATTTCTACCAAATAATATTTTGTTATCCCTGACAAATATTATCGATAGCTCTTTCAGAATCTGCTACTTTCCTCTTGCCTGGAAAAAAGCAGTCATAATTTCCATCCCTAAACCAGGCAAAGATCCGAAAACTACCGACCGATCGCTCTACTCTCCTCATTATCCAAAATCTATGAACGACTCATCCTCACTCACCTCCAAAACAAACTCCGAGACAAAATCCGCCCACAACAATTTGCCTTCAGACCTGAACATTCTACTACTCAACTACTGACCAAACTTACTCACCAACTCAGCCAAAACTTTAACAACAACATAAATACAGCTTCTATCATTCTTGACGTGGAGAAAGCCTTCGACCGAGTCTGGCACGAAGGTCTCCTTTACAAACTTTCGCAACTCAACATACCTACAGAGATCATTAAAATTGTCGAATCCTTTCTCACTGACCGCACTTTCATCACAAAAATCGAAGACTCCTTCTCGTCCACTAGACACGTCCTCGCAGGCGTCCCTCAAGGATCCTGCCTTTCTCCAACTCTCTACTTGACTTACATCAACGACATCCCAACAACACCCAGAGCACATCTCTCGCTTTTCGCCGACGACACAATGTTCTATACTTACGACCAAAACCAAAGACGTGCAGCTATACAACTACAACACCAACTTAATCTTGCAACTACTTGGTTTCACTGATGGCGAATCAAAATTAATGCGACCAAAACTGTAGGTATCATTTTCGGACGTTCTAACACTACCCGCGTACCACCACTGCTCCTCGACAACCACCTCATTAACTGTCCCAACCAAGCCAAATACCTCGGGCCCCGAGGTCCTCGGGGTTACCATCGGCCGTAGACTCACCTTCGGACATCACATTACTAACATCACCAAAAAGGCTACTCGTACTCGAGGTATGCTGTACCCCATACTCAACCGCACCAGTTCCGTCCCAACCTCAACATAATCAAACTCTACATCACTCCAATCCTAACTTACGCCGGCTCCGCATGGGCACCATTTATAGGTCTCTCCCATTGGAAACGTATTGAATCCGTACAAAACATCGGCATACGCACAATAACGGGTCTGCCCACTATTGTAGAAACTCGGTCCTTCTAAAATCAACAAATTTCAAATCTATTCACACTTTCATTCGTTCCCAGACCGAATCAATGTTCTACAAAAATTCTTTCTCAAATCATGCTCACATCCGACTTCTAGGAAAAACACACTTTCCCCATATACTAAACGCAAGCACACACCCTACCCACTCACTTGGGTAAACGAATAAGACCAACATTTTCTTCTGAATTTCCATCCACTAGTAGAGGCAAAAGCCTGGAATAGTTAACGGCACAGCATCAACAGTAAACAGTCTATTCACATCTATAACTGCAATCATGAGCGGACGCGGTAAAACAGGTAAAGTGAAAGGAAGCAAGTCCAAGACCAGATCGTCCCGTGCCGGACTCCAGTTCCCGGTCGGTCGTATCCATCGGCTATCGAGGAGAGGAAACTACGCCGAGCACGTCGGAGCCGGAGCCCCTGTATATCTGGCCGCCGTCATGGAGTATTTGGCTGCTGAAGTCTTGGAATTGGCAGGTAATGTCGCTCGCGACTACAAAAAGTCTCGTATCATCCCCAGACATTTGCGATTGGCCGTCAGAAATGACGAGTAATTGAACAAATAGTTGTCCGGAGTAACCATCGCTCAAAGTGGAGTGTTACCCAACATCCAGGCCGTGCTCTTGCCCAAGAAAACCGGGAAGAAAGCTATTAATTTACTCTCTGTTGTAACATTTGAAATTTAAAACAGCCCTTATCAGGGCCACCATAATTCATAAAACGTCTCACGGAATTGGAATATTATGATTTTATCACTTTAACACAGGTATATTTTAATATTATACACCTAATTGTTTAAATAGCTATACTTATTATTTAATTCAACCTTTAAGATAGATAATTTTTATTCTGTTACTTTAATATTAATATATATATTATTATTTAATAGCTAAATATTTTCAAAGTTACGCACACAGTGATTCGAATCAATTAAAATAAAAAGATAAACGCCGGAACAGATGATATTTTATTAATTATTCGCCCGATAACCAAAGTGCAAGTTCATTGTATCATACAATCAATATAGATTAGGTTTTAGTTTCGTTTCGTTTACGTATACGATGTCAAAGTTTATTTTGTATGTGTTGTATTTTAATGCTGTTTGAATTCTAGTAGCGAATTCTAAGGTTATTCATAACTGCTTCTTAGGAGGGATAGGAATGAGCTTACTGTGGTAGAGATGATTATTTTTGGGTCTTCTGTAGTTGAGATCGCTGATGGGAATTCTGAAAGGAGAGTAATTACCTTGTCGGTTTTAATTGCAGATTTATTTTTGGTAGCGTTGGCGTAGTCGAGATGCTGAGATGGGAGATTGCTTAAAGGAGTTGGTGACTCCGTTTAGTTGAAGTAGAAGGTTGGAAGAAAGATGGATTTGCTTGAAGTCTATTGGTTTTGAGTGGTTCAACTTTTGGTGAGGTTCTATGCAACTTGGGAATGAGATGGACATCCACGAAAGTAATGCTATATTAAATTCGTATGGAGTGCCACATGAGATTTAACGGTACCTGAATGGAGTACACCTAGTGAATCTTGAAATGGACAAATTTAATACATCTAGGAAACAATAGTTAGTGAAATCATTACTGCCAGTAGAGTCACACATTTGAAAAAAAGAAGGTATTCAAAGGTTTGAATTTTATTATGCATCATATTAAAAATAAGGTACTTACTTGTACATAAAATATAAATTCTGCATTTTAAAATACTATAGCTAAAGTCTGAAACATTTTGACATTACAATTTTTAATTAATAATGTTGAATATAATTTAATATTGTATAAAGTACCATCATATTGTGCAACAACAACAGCATCGTTGCTATTAATAATGTGCAAAATCACGCCATATCATGCGATATATTTATTAGCGAATCAGATATTGTTAAACAGTGGCGTGAGACTTAGGTCAATAGGTCACTTGTATATAAGGCCGACTTTTAGCATACTGTCGGTACTACATTATAATATTTCTTATGTGTACGTCATGCGTTTAGTAAATATTACTTATTACTAAAAGCAGTGTAGTCATTTTTGTCCAGATCGATCTACAAACATAATCCTTAAACTCAACAGGTTATGGGCCCAGACACATTATCTGGATAAACTTGGACTTCAAAGGAACTACTCTCTGTACAAGTAATTTTTGTTTTTCTTCAAAGTTTTATAAACAGGAAAAGTCAAGATGGACGATTCAGTGAAAATAACAAAATTATCTGATACGGGAAATTGGACGTTGTGGAAATTTCAAATGAAGGTAATTTTCAACTCATTTGAACTAACGTCAATAATAACAGGAGAGTGGAAAAAGCCTAGTTCTAAAATAACAAAGATAGAAAAGGAAACTGATGAGGAAGCTAGAGCTAGGTGGCATAGGTTAACTATTGACTGGAATAGAGCTGACGGTAAGTGTCAAAAACTAATTGTAACTTCAGTGGACAATGGTCCATTACAGAATTTGATTAACTGTGAAAGTGCGTATGATATGTGGGAAAAACTTCTCGCTATTCATGAACAAAAGTCTGAAGCAAGTATACATTTGCTTCAACAGAAATTTTTAGTTATTCAATGGAGGCGACTGATGATATGTCGACTCATATTTCCAAAGTAACAAATTTGGGAATGAGACTGAAGCAATCAGGGGAACCAGTAACCGACAATATGGTTATGACAAAGATATTAATGACTTTACCTGATATGTATAATCATTTTTACAGTGCCTGGGACTCTATCCCAGCAGTTGATAAAACAATTAATAATTTAACAAGTAGATTAATAATTGAAGAATCAAGGCTACAACAAAGAAATTTGTCAGTGATGGAAAATCAAAAATCAATAGCACTAACGGCAAATAATCCAAAAAGGAATTGGAAATCTGGAAATAAAAATAAAGATACCAGAAAACCAGGTAATTGTTATTTTTGTAAATTACCAGGGCATTGGAAAAGTCAGTGCAGAAAATACTTAAAGAATCAAGAAAATAAGAAAACACACGGAGAAACAAGTAAAAGTGATGATGGCAGTGCATTTATTACTGGAACAGTGTGTACAAACGATATTGAGGAGAGTTGGTTACTTGACTCAGGAGCATCCGATCATATGTGCGGTAAAATAAATTGGTTTTATAACTACGTATTATTTGACGAACCAATTCAAGTAAGAATAGGCGATGGTTCAATTTTGTTAGCAAAAGGAAAGGGTAATATAAAAATATTATCATTTGCGAACAATAAATGGAATAATAATTATTTATTAGACGTATTATATGTGCCGGAATTAAAATACAATTTATTCTCATGTTGTACAGCATTAGATAAAGGTTTAACGCTTTCATCAGATAAAAATAAGTGTATGTTTTCAAGAAACGGACAAATAGTCTGTACAGGTGAGCGACAAGGAAAATTATTTAAATTAGAGTTCAAAGTCATTACGCTCGATAAAGAAGAACCACAGGCAAATATTATTATCAAGGACACATTACAGTTATGGCATGAAAGGTTGAGTCATCAAAATATAAAGTATGTTAATAATATATTAGAAAAACATAATATAAAAGTGTCAGATAGCAAAAATCATTTTTTCTGCGATGCGTGCATAATTGGTAAACAACACAAACAAACATTTAAGTCTAGTACAACGAACACAACAGCTGTAGGAGAAATAATACACGCAGATTTGTGTGGACCGATGGAAACAAATTCTATTGGGGGTTCAAAATACTTTTTATTATTTAAAGACGATTATTCACATTATAGAATAGTTCATTTTATAAAACATAAAAGTGAAGTAAAAGATTTAATCGAAACTTTGATACGTAAAATAAAAACTGATACTGGTTTTAAGGTCAAAGTATTGCGAACAGATAATGGCTTAGAGTTTGTTAATAAAGAAATAACTAGTGTTTTACAGAAATATGGGATAAGTCATCAAACAACAGTTGCATACACACCGGAACAAAACGGGAAGATTGAACGAGAGAACCGGACAATAGTAGAAGCCGCAAGGACTATGTTACATACGAAAAATTTAAATAAATCACTTTGGGCTGAAAGTGTTAATACGGCTGTCTATACAATTAACCGAACAGGTACGAGTTCAATCAAAGACAAAACCCCGTTTGAAATTTATTTTAGAAAAGAACCGGAAATAAAACATCTAAGAGTTTTTGGTACAAAAGTATTTACACATATACCAAAACAAAAACGACAAAAGTGGGACCCTAAAAGTGAAAAGGGAATATTTGTCGGGTATGTAGAGAATGTAAAAGGATACAGAGTATGGTACCCGGAAACAAACAAAATAAACGTAAGTAGAGAAGTTATTTTTAAAAATGAAATAGTAGATAACGAGGTTTCAATAAATGAAAATGAACGTGACGAAATACAACACAGTATAAGCGAAAATACGAATGGAACTTACCTAGACAAAAAAGAGGAGTTGGTAAGCACGTATAATCTAAGAAACCGTGAACAAATAAATAAACCAAGTAGATATGCATGTACAGCGTTTATAACTGAACCAATTAATTATAATGATGCTATTACTTGTGAACAATCAGATAAATGGAAACAGGCGATGAGTGAGGAGTTGGACTCACTACATAAAAACAACACATGGACTTTGGTATCAAAACCAGTCGGAGTCAATGTGATAAACAATTCATGGGTGTTTAAAATTAAACATAATGACCGTTTCAAGGCTCGTTTAGTTGTTAATGGATCAAGACAACAATACGCCGTCGCAGCAGCTGAAAATTATGAGCTGAGACAGTTTGAGATAACACAAGATGCGAAGGAATTATCTATACCAATTGATAGGTCGCATGGTGAAGAACATAATCTTACAACGAGTGATAATCAATTTCCATACAGGCAAGCTGTGGGAAACTTATTATTTTTATCACAAGTCACGAGGCCTGATATAGCATTCGCCGTAAACTATGTTAGTAGGTTTTTAAATAATCCAACGTCGGTACATTGGACTATGGTTAAACGTATAATTCGATACATAAAAGGAACAACAAACTTTGGTCTATACTATAAATCTAACGTAAATCTGTGCTTAAGTGTGTATTCAGATTCTGACTATGCAGGGGACTTAGTGACAAGACGGTCAACTTCAGGTCATGTGTTCATGCTGGGGCTGTCTACGGTCTCATGGCAAGCGCAAAGGCAATCCATAGTGACACTCAGTTCCACTGAAGCCGAATATATCGCGGCATGTGAAGCAGTCAAAGGATTGGTTTGGATCAACAGATTGGTCAAGGAAATCAACAATGACATAGAGTACGATCAACCAACAGTATACGTGGACAATCAAAGTACAATTCGACTAGTGAAAAATCCAGAGTTTCACAAAAGGACTAAACACATCGATGTCAGATACCACTTCATCAGGGAAAAGTTTGAAGAAAACTTATTTAAACTACAGTTCATTGGGACGGAAGAACAATATGCAGACATACTTACTAAACCACTTCCTAAAGATAGATTTGAAAAACTAAGGGAAAAACTATCATTGTTTAAATTGCATTAATTCATTATTGTATAAAATATTAATTACGGGGGTGTGTTGAATATAATTTAATATTGTATAAAGTACCATCATATTGTGCAACAACAACAGCATCGTTGCTATTAATAATGTGCAAAATCACGCCATATCATGCGATATATTTATTAGCGAATCAGATATTGTTAAACAGTGGCGTGAGACTTAGGTCAATAGGTCACTTGTATATAAGGCCGACTTTTAGCATACTGTCGGTACTACATTATAATATTTCTTATGTGTACGTCATGCGTTTAGTAAATATTACTTATTACTAAAAGCAGTGTAGTCATTTTTGTC
>JANEHU010002265.1:0-42358 GCA_027563435.1 Nasonovia ribisnigri
TCTCGAGGTTATAGGCTTCCCATCTGCTTTTAAATGGACACCAGTAGTTTTCAAAATATTGAAATAAGATTCTATATCTAGTATAGTTGTATTTTTTGGTTCCTTCTCACATAATAAAGACCATAATCCTGGTGTAAATTGATAGTATTTATTAAGCAACAGTAAATTACCGTGACTAAAATTTACAGTATGTTTTCCTATTTTATATGAATCACTACCTTTATCATAATGCATACCATAGGATTTATCATAACGTGTTGATTTAGGACGGTTATTTAAAAAATTTTCAAATCACTCTCAGATTTTCAATCTTCTTCACTAGTGTGTGAGATTTCTGATTTATTTTTTTGTTCAGTCAACTGTGTGTTACATATTGCATTTTGTTCCGTATGTGTACTCAATGGTTCAATTATTGGTTTAAATGCTTCACGAAAATAATTGTCGGAATCGATAACACCACGTTTCATTTCCATTATTTTGCGTTTAATATTTTTTTTTGATGCTATTAAGTTTTGTAACGAAGCTTTTTCGGTATTCATTGTGAATAATGAACTTAATATAACTGTATCGTACGACTACTGTTAACATTATGTAGATAATATAAGTGACATGGTATATATATATATATATTATAAAAATATTTTTTATATTGTTCATATTATACAATACTAATTTATTTTAATAAACGTATGAAATCCACATCTATACCTTCCTTCATTCATTTCTCGAGTTTTATCGATAACCATAAAACCGTAATCACTATGATTCCAACATAAATGTGAAATTTTCCGAAAGTCCGAAAAATCCATATCTGCAGACGAATGATCATTGAATATATGACGTAAATTTGTATCATCTTGTTTCAATATTATTAGGAAGTTTAAATTATCTCTTACTAACTGTTTTGATATTTTAGAATATGTTTGCGCTAAATAAAATACAGAGCTAGCACCTGAATGCCTGCCGATGCTGAAGTAATCTCTGATTACAGATTGTGGACCGCATATTACATCATCAAAAATTATAATTGAATTTTTCTTAGTCAAGTTGGGTTTTATGACTTTATCAGCGCTTGTAAATATGAAAAGATTAGCACCTTGTATATCATCTATTATTTTTTTTAATAAAACATATTTTTCTTGATTAGAGGTTTTAGAGTATAAATAAATATTTTCAAATCTTAACCACGTTTTCGTGAGTGATGAGATTATACATTATATTTGTTTTTCCTGAACCACTGGGACCAACTAATATAGCACGTAAAATATCAGGTAATAACGAACCATGTCTCGATGGTTTTTTTAATAACTGAACATCTACATTTATTATATCTAATTTATCTTTCTGCTCAATCAAATCCATTTTTTCTTATAAATACTCTAAAAATTTCAATTTGTAATCAGTTATAGATGACGCGTTCAACTCATAAGTACAAATCAGTTAAGACTGGGAAAGGATTTACAAACTTCCTTATAAATAGTCTCCCATTTGAGGCACATATTTCAGGTTATCAGTATTGTGGTCCTGGTACAAAATTAAAAAAGAGACTAGATCGCGGTGACAAAGGAATAAACGCATTGGATACTGCTTGTAGAGATCACGATATTGCATATGCATCGAGTTCAAATTTAAACGATAGACATAAAGCTGATAAAGTGCTAGAAAATCGAGCTTGGGAAAGATTTAAAACATAAAATATTTCTAGAAAAGAGAAATTAGTTGCATATGCAGTAACAAACGCAATGAAAGCTAAAAGAAAAATAGGTATGGGTTGTAAAGGTAAACGGAAACATACTAAAAAAAGAAATGGTATACTAGCAGCGAGAAAAAAAAGATCTATAAAGAAAAAGAATGGTGGTAAAAGAATGATTTCATCACCAAGATAGACAGGTGGTGTAATTCCTTTAATACCTATATTTGCAGGATTGTCAGCACTTGGTAGTTTGATGTCTGGTGGTAGTCAGTGTGTATAATGCAATACAAAATTCAAAAAGAAAAAAAGTTAACGGCTTATATTTAAACAGTAAGGAATCAAAAAAAAAAAACTGATGATCACGCTACCTGATAGACCACTTTCATCCCAAGATATTATAAAATATGTTACAATGTTAGAAATCAATCATTTCCGTGGTGTCTTCTCACGTGATAACTTACCTAAGAAACCCCATGCAATTGAATATGGTATATTAAACTTAGACATATCTTCAGGTGATGGAAGTCATTGGGTAGCGTTCCATAAAAATAAAGATAACGTTGTATATTTTGATAGCTTTGGGGATTTACCTCCACCAATTGAATTGCAGCATTATTTTCATGAGTTTAAAATAGTATATAACTATTCTAACTATCAAGATTTCAATACATTTAACTGTGGTCATTTATGTCTTGAATTTTTACAATGTATGAATCTGTTACATTAAGTTTGACAGGAAATACTACTACATTATCTACAAATTATTTTCCATCTATAAACCTTTATGAGGACTCGGAAATAGCTTTGTTATACTTGCAGACATTTAATTCATTTCCGAATATTAACGAAAATAATAATAAATTCGCTATAGAAGTAGTTGCCGATAATAATAGTAAAAAAAAAAAATGTTTGATGTGTTATATTAAACTGGAAGAGGATGTTATGAAATTGAAGATATTAAGAATCGAGTTATTGAACAAATAGATTACTATAATAAAAAATTCAATGCCGAGTTAACATTTGACATTTCGGTTGATCCTAATGATTTCAGATCATATATAAAATGTAATGGGATACTACACTTTGAGAATTTACATAGTATAGCACCTGTATTAGGTTTTGAAAAACGAGAATATGGACCAGAGTTTGAAATTCGTCGATCGGAAAAAGCTGTAAATTTAAACACAATTAATTCTATAAAAGTAATGTGTAATATAGCTCAAGGATCATTCAACAACCATCTTCAAAGTCATTCGATTTACGAGTTTTTCCGGAGTGCAAGGACAGGATCTAAAGTAATTCAGTCACCATCAAATTTAATATATTACAAATTGAATACGACACATATTGACTCGATAACCGTTCAGCTGGTTGACCAAGATCATAATTTGATTGATAATTTTGGTGAGACATTAACAATCGTGTTGCATATTAAACGTTACGGGTCTTGAGATGGGATTGAAATTCAATATAAGCCCACTACTTCGGATTAGTTCAACTAGTCATACGACTAAAGTGATACCGGTAACATCAAATAAAGTAAAAAAATTGACGAACAAAAATAAAAAACTTTTACAAGCTCTGGGTTATCAATTAAAGCATAATGCTTGAAAGTGATATTTTAGATATAACTACACAGTACGAAACAGATTCTAAAATTACGAAAATTGAATATCATTCATACACACCGTATACAACATCATTTAATAATAATGACGAAATACGTATATCGATCCAGCAAACGGATGTTTATCCATATTTACACGAAAGCTTTATTTTTTTAGAAGGAACAATTACGGAAGCTGATAAAGTGAAACTGTCTAATAACGGTTACTCTTATCTCTTCGAACAAATACGATTGGAAATTAATGGGATAGAAGTAGATAGCACTCGTGTTCTTGGAATCACTAGCTCGTTGAAAGGCTACTTATCTGGTACACCAGATAACTATAATTGTTATGAAAACTCTGGCTGGAATTTTAAAAACGCAACACAATCATCAAATGATAAAGGCGAATTTAGTGCTTGCATTCCATTAAAATATTGGTTAGGTTTGTTTGAAGACTATAAAAAAATATTGGTGAATACTAGATTAGAATTAATTTTAACTCGAAGTCATAGTGATTTAAATGCGTTGAGCTTGAAAAGTGGAATAATTAATTCTACAGCTAAAGTCGTTTTAAGCAAAATAGTCTGGAAGGTGCCACATATCACTGTTGATGATGAAGAAAGGTTAAAATTATTGAAACTTATAGAAAAAGAAAAAAGTTTATTTATTCCTTTTAGATATTTTGAAACTTTTGAATATCCTGAACTAGGAACCGCTAAAAAAGTTGTATGGAATTTGAAAACTGCATCAAAATTAGAAAAACCTTGATTCATTATAATTGGATTACAAAAAGGACGTAAAAATTCGTTAGCAAAATATTGTAGTATATTTGATCATTGTCAACTGACAAATGTTAAAGTATTTCTGAACTCGGTAGCTTATCCCTATGATAATTTGAATTTAGATTTTTCAAAAAATAATTTCACCCTATTATATGATATGTATACATCGTTTCAAGAATCTTACTATGAAAAAAGTATACGGAACCCGTTATTAAGCCCTTCTACTTTCTTATCAAACGCTCCGATTATAGTTATCGATACATCAAAACAGAACGATTCAGCCACAGCCTCGGCAGTAGATGTTCAATTAGAAATTGAAGCATCAGAATCCCTTACAGGTGTAACTGCTTATTGTTTATTAATTCATGATAGAATTGTAGAATATGTGCTTTTTACTAGAGAAGTAAGAAAACTTGTGTAATTATTATTTAGAATTAATTTGTATCAAAAAAAAAATTTTTAATTTTATAATTTGTAATCATTTCATGAAATATTATTTTAGTTTTTTTATTATGGTTTGATAAAAAAGCTGCATTATAGTCAAAACATTATTGAGTATATACACTAAATAATTTTGTAAATAAATAGGTACGAGTGTATAGTCTTCGTAATGTGTGACACAGTAAATCTGTGATCATTGGATTGACATTCTGTCACTGTGTAATTATCACTGTGAAAAATCATTACACTGTAATCATAAAAATGTATACTACTAAGACAAAATAATAACCATTCGGTTTGTATAAAAAATATATACCTGATACACAATTAGTTAAGTACTACATCAATTCAAATGATTTAGTTATACCAGGTTAAAAAAAAAAAAAACAACATAAAATATAAAATGAATCATTATTATATATATTATTTAATTATTTATTTTTATTTAATGTTTGTACTGACAATTTACAATATAGAATAACGATAACAATAATTCAGGCGTAGGGAAAGTGGCGTCCCCATCGCCCGGTGCATCTTAGTCAATGCACCGCAATAGCCCTACCCTAACCTTAATTGGTTGGGGTAGTCTGGTCCTCCAGGTTGGGGGTTTCTGCTTTGGGCCAACCACCCATTCAGTGCAAAAAAATCTTTCGGTTAAGAAACTTCACAAAAAGCCTCGGACATTGTATACAAAGGACTCACAAACTGAACACGGAAACAGGAATAAAATCAGGAATTTACGGATTGGCACATGGAATATCAGAACACTTTACAAATCAGGGTCAATGAACGTAGTTATTAATGAGATAACTAAATATAATTTAAACATCGTAGCTTTACAAGAAATAAGATGGCCAGGAAATGGTATTTTCAAACATCAAGAGACAACAATCTTCTATAGCGGATGCAAGGATAATAAACATGCAGTTGGAGTTGGATTTATGATAAATAATAGACTATTAGAGAATGTTAAAAGTTTTGAAGCTATAAATGAGCGTATATGCTACATACGCTTGAAAATAAAGGAGCAAATTGTAATAATATTTAGCTGTCACGCATCGACTGAAGAAAAAGATGGAGAAACCAAAGACATATTTTATGATGAACTCGAGCAGGTGTACAACGCTACCCCCCGACACGCTATCAAAATTATATTGGGAGACATGAATGCAAAAATTGGACGGGAAAATATATACAGACCTACTATTGGTAAGGAAAGTCTCCATAGTATATCCAATGATAATGGAGCTCGTCTCATACATTTCGCGATATCCAACGGAATTATCATAAGCAGCACTTATTTCCAGAGAAAGGACATACACAAACAAACATGGATATCTCCCGACGTGGTAACCAAAAATCAAATCGATCACGTAATGATAGATAATAAACACCGGTCATGGTTCAGTAACGTTAGGAGTTACAGAGGAGCAGACGCAGATACCGACCATTATCTAGTAGTAGCAACTCTTACTGAAAAACTATCAATTCTTTGGAAAGAGAATAAACATAGGAAGAGTACAAATATGTTAAATGTAGACAGGCTTAATAACCCTTTGGAAATCGCACAGTATAGGAAAAGAATTTCCGAAGAACTCTATATTACAAACGAAAAGGAGGAAAACATAATTTCTAATCACGAAACCAAATGGACAAATATCAAAAACGCTATTACCTCGGCTGCAAAAAATCTCAAAGAAAAACCCATTCACAATAAGAAAAAACACTGGTTCAATAATGAGTGTATGGAAACAGTAAATAAACGCAATGAGGCTCGCATGCAAATGATACACAACCCATCACAAGAGAACCAAGAGATATATAAACACATCAAGGAGTTAACAAACAAGACAATTAGAAGACAAAAAAGACTACATGAGAAGAAAGCACTCGAAGAACTTGAGGGAGACAGAAACAACCCGAGGAATTTCTTCAGACACTGTAAACGACTCAAACAGGGTTTCAAACCACAAACACTTTTCCTAAAAAATGATCAGAATGATCTCCTTTCGGAACCGAGAGAAATCGTACAGCACTTTAGAAAACATTTTGATACGCTACTTAATACGAACCAAACAAATAACAGTAATAGGACCAAGTATGAAGAACTACCTTATCAAACGGCCGAACCGGAATGCAAGGAGCCTGATCTTACAGAGATAGAGTATATTATCACAAACCTCAAAAATAACAAAGCTCCAGGAGAAGATGATATAAACTCCGAATTACTCAAAACAGCAGGAAAAGACTTAATTATAGAATTACAATCATTAATTAGAGAAATATGGCACAAGGAGGAGATCCCAACAGATTGGAAAACTGGGATAATCTGTCCAATATTCAAAAAAGGAGACTCTGGTATTGTATCAAACTACCGTGGAATTTCCTTATTAGACACAGCTTACAAAATTTTATCGATGGCATTGCTAAGAAGATTAGAAATATATGTGGAAGACATCTTAACAGAGTATCAAACTGGCTTTAGAAGAGGAAAATCTACAACGGATCACATATTCACAATAAGACAAGTAATGGAAAAATTCTACGAATATAATAGAGACCTTCATATTCTTTTTGTAGACTTCAAGCAAGCATATGACAGTATTGACCGCGACCAACTCTGGACAACACTAAGAAATTTCGGCATACCAAGGAAATTGGTGAGACTAGTTGAGATCTGTAACCAACAGACATACTGCAAAGTGCGTTTTATGGGGGAGACCTCTGAAGCATTCGAATGCAAAACCGGCTTAAGACAGGGAGACGCACTTTCTCCGATACTATTCAATCTTGCCTTGGAACAAGTACCTAATAAGGGACATGCATGAAAAACGAGAAATGGAATTGGTTGGGATAAATACTATTCTAGCATATGCAGATGACTTAGTAATCTTAGGATCATCTACAAATGAAATAAAAACTAGTGCGGAAAAATTATTTAAAGCAAGTCTAAACATGGGTTTAACAGTTAACGAGGAGAAGACAAAATACATGGTTATGTCAAGACAAGTAACCCCGAAGAGCAATCTCAAGATAGACGGATATTCTTTCGAACAAGTAAGAGAGTTTAAATATCTAGGGGTGAACATTAATGAGGAAAATAACATGCACGAGGAGATAAAAATCAGACTGATGATGGCAAACAAAAGCTATTATGCAATGAATGATATGTTCACGTCGAAATTACTGTCGCGATGAACAAAAGAAAGATTATACATAACCTATTTGCGGCCAATAGCGACGTATGCATGCGAGACGTGGGCAAGCACAAAGGGTGATGAGGCAAAGCTAGCCATCTTTGAAAGAAAAATATTAAGGAGAATCTATGGTCCAGTGTTTAATGTAAACCTAGGAGTTTTCGAAAGAAGGAAAAATGAAGATTTACAAAAACTCTATAATAAACCGAACATCTGCAAATTTCTTAGTAGCAAAAGACTAGAATGGGCTGGTCATGTGTGGCGTGCAGAAGGATGTCTTATAAGAAAAGTGCTCGACGGAAAGCTGAACGGAAAAAGACCCATAGGGAGACCACGGCAAAGATGGTTCGATACAGTCAAGAAAGATTTGACACGAGTGGACCCTACTTATAACATCAATTTGGCAGTGGATAGAATGCATTGGAGAGGTATTGTAGAAGCGGCATTAGACCTAAATGGTCTGTTTTAAGCCTAAGAAGAAGAAGAAGATAACAATAATAGCGTATTAATATTTGACAGTTAATATATTTTTAAATAATTCAATATAAGTAAAACAATTAATACAAGGATTATATATAATAAATCAATAAATTATAAACATTTTTACATAATAGAACACACGTGTATATCTATTTTAAAATTATTAAATAATTACAGTACCGCAAATTATATTACTTTACAATTTATCATAATGAATATCGATCAAAGTCTATCGCAATATAATTAGATAGGTACACTATAATAAATCAGAAATTAATCATACACAAAGGTTAATGATAGAATATTAAAATGTATACATAGTTTTATCAAAAGCTTTGTAACCAAATTAATTAACACTACTTTTTAATTTTTACAATTTATAAAATGATAAATTTAAATCCAATAACTTATTAACTACAGGTTAATTCAAATAATAAAATATTATCATATTTTATAAATATTAAATAAAAATAACATCTATTACATTCTTGATATAACTCATTAGTTTTATGAAAATGTTTCGATAGCTTACATAATACGTTGATAATCGATATCAATTTTTGATCATAAATATTAGATATAATATAATACATATGTTTTTATATTTTTTATATTGATTTTGAAATCAAAATATAAAATATTGAATGATTTAATAATTATAAAATGTGATTGTAATAAAATATAACTATAATTATTCTTGATTATTTTAATTTATAATGACCATATGGTAGTGTACAAATACCACCTTTTAATATAATACGTTTATCATCATTTGCACTCAATACTATTTTTCTCATTGTTTTTGAATATACATTATGTTTGGTTGACTGTATCGAGTTAATATCACAGTACGCATTAATTTTACTAGGTTTATCATTTAATGTATCCGTATGTTTAGAATTTTGTATACTGAACTTTGATAAAATATCTAAATAATGATTGATTGTCATATACTTGTCTCTAACATACTTTTTTACACCTTTTGTCTTTTTGTATTCAATACCACTTACCGTATAAGCGTATAATTTAGGTCTTAGTGTTACAAAGTCCGTCATAATCTTACTTTGAAGTTCATCTTTAAACAACCCCGGGGTGTATTTACGTTTATCACTATCACAAATGTGATCAATTGGAAAATTAGAAGTATCAAAATGATTCAATAAATCAAAATTTAAATCATCAAAAAAATTATTTGTTTTAATGCGATATATTAATGAATCGGTGTCGGTATATAATAGTGATATTTTTTTTCCGTATTTATTTTTCATTACATCATAATGGTAATTATAAATATATGTTTTCGAAATATCCAAAATTGAAAATCCCACGTATATAGGTTTGTCGAATTTAATTTTTTCTTTTTGAAAATGTAAAGACATAAGTTCATTGGAATATATAGTTCTATCAATAAAATTTTCTCATTAGTCTATGAGCTTTTCGATCATTGGATACTAACTTAATATCTAGCCTTTTACGTGGATTCTCCATGCATTTTCCATAAACACTATTTACCATTAATTTCCAAAATTCATATTCAAACTTGTTTTTCGCTAAGACCCTGTAGTGATCGCCGTGCAGGACACGTTGTTCACTAGTACATTAATTATTTAACGACGTCGCTCGTTCGTCGCCAGTCTTGAGATGT
Organism: Nasonovia ribisnigri; assembly: GCA_027563435.1. NCBI lineage: Eukaryota > Metazoa > Arthropoda > Insecta > Hemiptera > Aphididae > Nasonovia > Nasonovia ribisnigri. The sequence goes on from JANEHU010002265.1 coordinate 9,848, forward strand.
TGTTTGAGAAAAAGATAACACTTATATTTTAATGTTACGTTTTAAAGAATTGACACAACTTTTAAATACTTAATACAGCTTTATTAAATTAAACGTACAATTGAAAATAGTTTAAAAACAAAGTACTGGGGAGACTTATACTCGCGGCGATGTGGCTGTAACAAAGTCCACGACGAGCATAAGCCTTACAAGAGTGATGATCCTAATCTAAGTAATGGTAGGTGCGTTACTCATATTTATATGAGCTCTAGCAATGGCCTATCGGTGGCGTGATATAATGTATTCTAATATTACCTTCTAATAATGCCGACTTGCATTATTATAAGCCTATGTGAAACAACTTGTTGTTCTCACCTCTGATCCACGCTTCCCGTTATTTAAGCCCCTTTTATATTGTATATTGATATCTAACATTACTTATTATAAATTACGCCGAATGCATAATTTAATATTCTAGACGATATTTATTAATATCCCTAATATTGTTATATTGCATTATTATGCGACTCGGTGAAACAACTTGTTGTCTTCACCTTTTGATCTACATATCCCACTATTTATGTCTACTAGTCATTTATATTAATACCTACGTTACTACTCATAAATTATACTACCTGTATAATTTATGTATTTTATATTATTAAATTTAAAACGTATTATAGGTTTTGGGTTTACTACAACCCTCATACTTGTACATTTATCTACATAGGGGGCTAACCATTTTGATTGAGCAAACTTAATTATTTTATGTACTTTTACAACTTTTAATCCGTTATTTATTGCTTGTTTTAATAATCTATAGTGAACAACGTAATTTTTTTTATTATTTAATGTTGTAAGCAATTTATTAATCTTAGAATTAGGTGGGCAACTATTGTGTGGTAAAAAGGGTAAATCACTATGATTGTCATGTAATTTTTCAGGGTAATTCACATCTACTTCCAGTATATATCCAATAGGCGCATCATCATCTATACTAGTAACGTCCAATGTCAAATCGTTATACCATTCAAAATCTTTGTATGGTAAACTTGCAAGCATTGATTTACCGTAGAGATTAACACAATCAAAATACGCTAAATAAATGTGAGGTTTTTTTTCGTTGTAATTAATTCCGTTCACATCTGGTAAATTGGCTCTAGCATAACGTCTTACGGATTGACATACCCCCTCTTATACCATTCTCTATCATGAGGAGAATTGGATATTGTTTTAACCTCTCGAGTTGTACACCTGTATAACTTAACATTGCGTCAAACGCAAAACCAGGTGCTGTTAAATAATAAGAGGCATCTAAATTAAAAGTTTTCAAACAAATATCTCTAAAATTTTCAAATACATCAGCCAGAATCAATACGTCAGTTAGTAAGTATAAATCACTATACTCACCTAGAGTTTTTATGTTAAATTTCTCCCAAACACTACATGCATGCATATAATCTTTTTTAGAAATATGGTCATCTGTTAAGGAATTATAAAATTTAATCCTAGGTGGTAATGTTGTTTCTTTTAGTTTCAAGTTACTGTCTACATACTCATAGGGAAATACGCCTTTTCGAATAACTAAATCAATGTTTTCTAATGAAAAGTGATGGATAATTTCTCGAAATCTTGTTTTATCTTCAGCTAAATTGGTAGCTAAATTAGAGAGTGATTCTGACATGAACATAAACGTGTCTACAAATTTTACATAAAATTTATCTTTAATTTGTTTACTAAATGATAAATATTTTTCACCTGAGTTTGGAATAATTCGTATATCATTATCATTACAACCTAAGGTACGTACAATAAAATGACCGTCATACGATAAATTATGGAAATATACTGGTACAAATGAAGGTTTATGCGCCGAAAAATTACAATTTAAACATAAAGCCCTTAAATATTTCCCTGTAAGATGCGAGTGGTCTCTAACTTTTAATGCAGTTTCATTATCAAATGATCTCAAACAAAGTTCACATTTTAATGAATTAATATATTGACTTTTTTCTTTTTTTGTTAATTTATTCATTGATGTATTAGTATTATAAAGGTGATAAATGTTGGTAGAAATACTAATTATAGTTGATATAAAACGCTTTGATGCATTTTTACCTCTATAAATTATAGGATTTCTAGGAATTTTAAATTTATTTATTAATTCTTTTGGAACGATGTTGTAATCAATTTTAACATATAATCCATAACTCATGGGTTTATGATAATGAGTATTTTTAGTATTTTCTGATATAATATTATTAATTGGTTTTAACAAGCATTCAAAATCAGCATAAATTACAATCGGAATTCGGTCAGCTTGATTAAATTTATTAAAATATATAAATTCATCATCATGTGAATCAATCATTACAGGCTTACAAAGTTTATGTTTTTGACAAATTACTTTATGACTGTCAAGACCATGCAGGCCCCATGGCTTATTTTTATTTGGTTTATTGTTAAAAGTTGTAAAACATCGCTTGCAAATAATTATTTTACTTATATGTTTTGTTCTTTGTGATCTGATCAGTTGTGAGAAATTATTTATAAAACAAAAATGACTTGTTGTTGCATTTGTGAAATAAAACAAATCGTAATGATCGGATTTTTCGATATTTATTATATGAAGCGGGTAAATTTGATTTTTATCATCACAACTATAAACATTAACTGATATGTTATTAATTTTTTCAATTTTTTTTATTTGATTTATTGGTGTAGGATAATCAATACAATTAAAATTAAGCCCACTTTTTTTTTCTAAAAAATTAAAATATTTAACACTAAAATGATTTTTATTTTTTTTTTTCATTAAATTTTGATAAAATTGCATATTTAAAACAATTATTATCATCATTCATAACGTTAATAATTGCTTTTTTATCATGAATTATTTTTGGTAATTTTATGAATGAGGATCCACCTAGTAAATTAACCTTATTCCTTCTTAAGAGGCCGTCCTAGTAAAAGTAAAACGAATGCAACGCTCAAGAGATGGCGTTGTGCGCCGTATTGCCGCCGTCGCGGTAGGCCGTAACCACGCCCATCGTGTACGCGACGGGGCCCGCTTGTTGTAATCGCGGGAGAGGTACATTATTATTTCACGGACGGTCGTACAGGACGTTTCGCATCATTACAGACCGTTGCGTAAATTGTCGCCTATGAATTCTTCATGGTGCGCTGCCTCCTAGCTCACAAGTCGCAAACCTACTTTTTAATTAAAGCTCCTGTTTGCTTAAAAATATTAACCAATGAATTAAGTATAACAATTATTATATTCCATAACTCGATTTATATTTCTAACCCAATTATCTACTTTTTAAAATACAAGTAAAATAATAATTTCATTAAAATTAAATAGATTTTTTAGTAATAGTGTAACGTATTTTACGTTGTTACTTATAAGTGACATGAAGCAATTTTTTTACGATAATTTAATCTCCTAAATAAATATTAGCTACATTTTAAATAGTTTTGATTACTTAATATTGATGTATTTACTTATTTCAATTTTAAACATATAATACATAAAATATGAAGTTGATGTTGTACATAATGTTTATTAAATAAATATAAATAAAATAATATATTAATTATATAATTGCAATTTGCAGTACCTATGTAAAAAAAGCAATCTGTATAAACTAAACATGTTCATTGTTCATAATATCATATAATGTATATAAATTAAAATTAAATTATGTACAGACCACATTTGTTATATATAATAGTTAATTGAAACAAAACATTTATATTAATGACAATTTATTATAATTGATAACTTAAATTAATGGTATAGGTAGCGTAGATAGTGTAACTGATGTAAATAATATTCTAATATACCTATGCTTTTATTTGATGAAATATCATAATATGTACATTATATTATCTATATGTAAAAAAGGCATAGTAAGTTATGCATGTAATAATAAAATAAAATATAATAAATAATATTATGCCCTTAGAATTTTACATATTTATTTTCTGATGTAATAAAAAAACAATTATAATCCCATCTAAAATTAATTTGTAGGTATATATACAAGTTAAATAAATATATAAATAAATAAATATGATACAAATATTTGTATTACTTAGTTTTAAAATAATAAATAAAAATGGGTGCAAATATTTAATATTTTTAATTTTTTAATTTTGATGGATTTAAACCATTTCTAGCGGAAGATTTGGATAAATATTGGCTTTATTATTATGACGCTGAACATTTTTTCTTTCTAAAGAGTCTTCATCAAACTCTTGATTTTTAGTGTAATTATTGTGTTTATGAGACCGTAGTATTAGATTATGAGTAATGCTAGAAAAAAATCACGCTAGAAGCTTTGTACTCCACCCAAAGGTTTGATATAAAAAAGTAATATTAATACCTGTGTCAACAAGTGTTAATATTAATTTTGCAACAAAGAATATACCCATTAGCCCAGACACAAAAGTTCCAACTGTCGTAAACCAACCCCATAATTTAAATAGCTTATCTTCTACCATTTTTCCAAGCGTGTTTTCGTCTATCAAATATTTAAATTGCAGACCTTGGTTAGTGGTATCATATCCCATAGATTGTCTGATTAAATTATTTGTTGCAGCTTTCACTTCTTGCGGGAACAATATATGCTGTTGAAAAGCTTTCATTGTGTCCTTTGTATATATACCGGCATTCATAAGAAAATCCGGACTTTTGTACGACCATGTCCAGGACGTGGCTGGTTTAAGCTTTTGTGGTTTCTTAATTTCTTGGATGTTTGGTAGAATGGCAAACCAATCACCGCCCAATTCGAATGCAGGTGGTAGAAGTACATTGCAGTCCACCTGTGTTCCAAATTGTTGTAAAATATGTGTTTTGGGCGCCATAAATAATGTTTTGTTATTGTATAACACTGGCAGTTCATTAAAACAATTTTTTTTTTGTGATATTTCAACATTAACTTTTTTGCATTTTATTAAATAAATTATTTCATTGACTTTTATTGCCGTGAACCCTGGTCCACCGCCCATCAAATACGCAAACTCCGAAAGACTAGAAGACGCTAATGTGAGTCGTTGCTCTAGTAATTTTCTTTCTAGCTCACATTGTTTTAGTATTAAATCATTGTACAACAATGTAATCGTTGATTTAAAGAAATTTTCGACATAGACAAATTTAGTATTTATGTATGCTAATAAATCAGTGTTTTGAGCTGATATAGTTTTTCGTGTAAAATAATTGAAAAATGTAGGTTCTGTTAAAATTAATAACTGCATATGTTCAGTCTGAATAACTGGGATTCCTGTGCAGGCGAAGGTTTTTTTGACTTTTTTTAAAGCAAAGACTATTTTGTCAGTCTCCACAATATAAGTATAAGTATTTGAAATGTCATCAATAGTATTTGACGTAATTAATGACGCTGGCCCATCATATAGGACACTGAAATCGTGTTCTTCACAGTTTATGTTATTGGTTGACCAGATGGTTTCACCTTTAAAAGCATCAATGCCGTAATTGTCTGATAATTTGAGTTTTGTACCTGTTGGAAGTATAAGAACGTTATCTTTAGTGTTCGCTGTAGCCATACCTTCCGATAGCAATATTTTAAATTTTGCTTGGACAACGACGTTTTCCCATTCCCCTTTATGTGATTTAAAATTTGTGCCCTTACAATTCCCATGCTTGTCTAGTGACCCTACCATTGTATTTGAAACATATGTTGTTTCGTTTATTTTTAAGTCTGTCACTACGCCTCCTAGTGGAAAATTATAGGATTGTTTCTGATGGACCTCCGAACATCGAGCACTCCCTAGTTCGATAATGTCAGAAAAGTATCCACCATCCACCGCTTGCGCATCTTCAAACGCCGAGCATCTTGTTATAAGATAATCCACAGATATTAAACATGATTTATAAATAACTGGATATGTTTCAATGTGTTGCAATAATTGTATTCGTTGTATCTGTTGCGTTTCTGTTGGTGTTCTCAGTTCTATGATGGACCGATCTAAAATATTTGCCTCTCCCCTTCTCAAAAACTGAAATTACGCCACTATATTATACAAACCTTTCTACATGCATAACTTCCACGAGACTCCATAAAAATAACAATTTTTTTTCAAATTTTACATAGGTTGGTACTTTTTATAGTCGAATATAGCACTGTAATTATTACATTATAACCTATAAACTACGTACTTCATAACGATGACTTTAGTATAAAATACAATACTAAGTCATCTAGCTATATCAATGAATGAGTATGGGACATTATATATTTATATAGTTAGACTACTTAGACTAAAATACGCGCGTACACCTTCGAATACAATATACAATAAAAAATAGCGTAATAGGTACATAATTTAATACGAGGCTCCTAATAGTAGTTGAAAAATATTAATAATACATATTCACACTTTTTTTTTACAAGCATTTAAAGTTCGAATTTTGGCAACATAGAAAATACATAAAAATGTGCAAATTATTTTATGTTAGAAATTCATAACAATTTTTCTTATTAAATCTAAGATTTGGAAATTTAATAGAAGATTCCTCGTAAGTTTTTTTAATTTTATAAAAAAAATACCTACCGGACATTCAAATTGAATTTTTATGAGTGTTTGAAGTTCAAATTTTTACAACATAGGATAATATTGATATTATTCACACAGCCATACATAATTTGTTATTTATCTCATTTTGATGTAATTAAAAATTGTATATAATTTTAACAATTTACACTGTATGTATATTTTATCAATTCCTATAACACTTTCACTCTTTCTGAGCTGTTTACGGACATTTTCGATTTTTTTTAGTTTTTTCTATTGTCAATTTGTTATTAAATTTGTTGGATCAAGAAGCGTGAAAAATTAATACAAGGCGTTTGATATATTGTTACAATATAGCAATTGAAAAATATTAATAATACATGGTCGATTTTTTTTTTAAAGTTCATTCAACATTTGAATTTTGAATAAATTTGTCAAATTTTCAAATTTTAAATTATTTTGTAGTTAAAAATATAAGGCTCCCGTCTTAGCTCAGATTCGTTATTCTTCAGCAATGATATTATAATATCATCGAATTTTAATTTAACACAATTCAGTATAATCACTTGTAATAACATACTGTACAGTAGAGCGACACCCACTTGCCTACCTTTTTTTTACTTGTACAGTTATGCTAATTTTTTTATTTATTTTTATTTTTTATATGAAATATACAATCTGTACCCTGAGGCACAATAAGAATATGGGCTAAATTACAATGACATGAGTGAAGTGTTTTGCTTCTTCTTGGACGGTTTTTATTAGGTACGCTAATTTAAATTTAAAAAAAATTCGTCTTGAATATCAAATCGCTAATTTGATAGAAGAATTGTCTATAGTTGAAAAAAAACGTACGCTTTCCAGCTATTTGGTGACGATTTTATGATATAATATTATGTAGTTCCATTTTGCGTAAACTTCGCTAGTAATATGAATACGAATTATAACATCGAAAAATAAAATAATATTATTCATTGACAGAATTATTATTTTCGTATCGACGTATTTGGCTATTTATAATCCGTGCGCGGCTGCGATAAATAACCGGTTTTGACCATGGTGCGGTAAGCTGCATATGCACGCGGGGTGGTGGTAGAAACTAGAAGTACTATTTCAGAATGCTGCCGCTGTAGTCGTTCTAGCAGCACATGACGACGGCAAATTCGTAATTTTTTTGCCCAAAACATGCTTTCGTACTTCCAATAGTACTCAGGCCTCGTTGATCGTAGAAACATGGTTTTGGTATCAAAATAATCACGAGAAGTTGTACTAAATATTCTTGGAACAGATTTTCGATATCTAATTTTGTCGATTTTATATAATTTTTTAAAAAAATGAAAATTAGTACAAACTTCAGATACAAATAAAATTGGTTAGAAAAAAAATTTTATAATTCTGTTCCAAGAATATTTAGTACAACTTCTAGTGATTATTTTGATACCAAAACCATGTTTCTACGATTAACGAGGCCTGAGAACTATTGGAAGTACGAAAGCATGTTTTTCGGTCGATTTTTTTCTACTGTGACGGCCTCTTAATTGTAAACCATCTAAGCTAATTTGTCTCCAAGAAGATCCCTTCAACAGAAATGAATCTTGTTCGTTTAATAATTAATCAAACATGTTTTTTAAAAGAACTGTAAAATTTGATGTAAAAAAACATAAAACATTTGATGTTTTAAAAGCAACATCTCGTACTTCACCCGTAATTAAATTTTCATATACAGTCTACAAATAAATTAAATTTATAGGTCGATGTGGAACATAGTTCTTTTAATTTTGATTTTAATAATGAAGACGTAGAATTTAAAAACGATAATAAATCAATAATGTTTTCGTCGTTTTTTAAAAAAAAAGTTTTTGAGCGATTATTTTTAAATTTCTCAACTTCTACTAAATCCCCACCAATTATGTTTAATCGATCAATTTTTTTAATATGATTAAATTTTGACATTCTTAATAATTAATACGAAACTGTGCGAAATTTAAATATATTAAATTACTTATGTATGAACTGTTGATTGTATGATTGTAGTAAATCCGCTGCGTAATTAAATATTGAATAAACTTGTTGTATGTAATCCTCACTAGGTTCAGCGTAATATGAATTTTGGTTATCGCAAACAGCAGTATATTTTTGACACGGGATACACCTTCGTCTTTGACAAAAATACATTAATAAATGTATTTCTTGGAACATAATATGAAATGCATCAAAGTGTAAATTGATAAGATTTGAACTAAAATGTGTTTGATTAAAATAATTAGAGCATTCAAATTAACAAAATATATCATCAATATAGCTATTAAATGAATATCACACTTCCCTCACGACAAAAGCTGAATGCGTCTGTCGAAAATATTCATATACCGCCCGTTCACTATGAGCAAACTAATATTTTGCAATGTGTCGTATTGTAGTCGGTATTATATTGTTAATTGCAATACAGTGGTCGTCATCAGGTATCATCACTGCTAAAAATGAATAAAATGAATAAAATGATTATAATTTTTTAAATTAAAATTGTATAATTAATTAACATACAGAAAATATTTACAACATGAAATATACTGACCACTTTTAAAACGCTCTTGCTTACCGACCTCTCCACTTGTTGTGTATAACTAATCCTCTTAACATACTATTAATGTATTATGAAAATCAGAAAATATACTATATAATTATCAATATTGCATACTGTAATAAAAAATTAAAATTATGTGATTAAAATATATAATACATAAAAAATTAAAATTATGTGATTATATAATATTAATATGATTATGATATTATATTATATTAATATTATATGAGTTTAAATATAATATCTTATTATCAATAGTAAACTCAAAAGTATAATTACTTTTAAATAGATTAATGATAAATAAATTGCGTAGTCAGTATAATTTATGATAATTGATATACCGTCCGTATGAATTATGATAAAATATAATGTAGGTATTAATATACTTACATTAAAAGCTTAGTAATAAGAAACTGAGATCAAAAGGTGGAAACAACAAGTTGTTTACGCCTATTCACATAATATACAAGTCAGAAGTATAGTTATAACGAGGGATAATTTAGATTATAGTTAATCACAGTTTTTTTTGTTAGACTTCATATAAATATTGGTTAACTACCTACTATTTGTTAGAAGATAGTCAGCAACAGTTCGAGTGTTCACTAATATCGTTAAACATGAGTGCACAAAATTCAGATGTTGAAGAAATCAATGTAAGTATACAATATTATAATAATAATTAATATATCATTAAATTTATAAATGTATGTACAGTTATCATCACTAAATGTTATAAACTTATTAATTACAATTTAGGAACAATATGGTAAAATGCAGAATTTTAAAAAAATCAAACGCAGTACAAACATTAAACAAAAAAAACTGAATTAATTAATGTCCAACACAAGTGAACAAAATTCAGATGATGAAGAAATCAACGTATGTATAACATTATTATTATTTTAAGCTTACTTTCATTAATCATCACGAAGTATTGTAATCATATTAATCATATTAATTACAATTTAGGAACTTTATACTAAAATGAAGAATTTAAAAAAAGTCAAAAATAATATAAATGGAAAACAAAAAAAACAAAAAATAACAATGATGAGTACAAGCAACCAAAATTCGGATGATGAAGAAATCAATGTATGTATACATTTATTATTATTGATATATTATTAATATTTTATAATTTAACTGTATTAAACATCATTAAGTTGAAAACATGATAATATAAATTTAGGAACATTACGGTAATCGAAAAAATCAAATACAGAATTTAAAAAATGACAAATCCATTATAAAGTCTAAACCGAAAAAACAAAAAGTAAAAATATTAAATATTAAAATATTATATTTATTAAATAATATGGATTTTAGTTTCAGTCACATTTATTAAAATTAGAACAAGAATATGATGGATCAACATTAAACAATCAAAACTGTATACGTGTAAAAAAACCAGGTGGTGGTAATTTTTCAATTAAAATACCAGTGAATCAAGGAGATGATTATTTGGTTGTTCAAAAGTATAAGACATCTGATATGGAAAAAGTAGAGTCAAAAGAGAGGTAACAACAATTGTGATGTGTAGTATATTTAATAATATACAAATATAATTAATTATAATATGTATCCATCATTTTGATTTTTAAATAGATGTAAAACCAGTACATTTAACGCAAAAATTATACTCAACGAAAAAGATAAAGCGGACAATGCAATAATATTAGCATTCAATAATTTACAAGATTTGATGATGGATAAATTTATGTGTAATGATGATAAGCAAATTGAATCTTATAAATAATAAGACTCCACATTTATTCTATTTTAATTTACATGTTGTATCACACTTAAATAAAGTTATAAGTATTTGGCAATTGTGTTATATAAAAAATGATGATATTATTATTTATAATCAAATTAAAAACAAAGAGCTATGATACAATTATTATTATATTTTTGAAATAAAAAGATGAACCATTATAAAATATACAACTATTTTATTAACAGATTACAACAAATATGAAAAAAAAAACATTATTAATGATTAAAGATATAATATTATAATATAAAACAGAATTAAACACAATATAATAACAACATCATACAATTTTAGTAAAATAAAAATGAGTAGCTAAAATGTAATAAATCAAATCATGATTATTTGGTTTTTTATTGATTGATTATGTCAGGCTTTAATACAATGTCTGCAAACTTTCCATGATGTATTTGTTGTAGATTGAGTAAAAATGATATCTCTTCATCCTTCAGATCATTCATTTTGAAATTATAATCTTTAATATATATATGTACTGATAAAATCACTTCTACAATCAGGTGATAAATATAAAATATCATACTTAATAATTATGCATGCATTATTGAAAACAGTTTGATACATCACTAATTTATTTGTTAACTCTATGATATTTGCATTTATACATGGTTCCAATAATTTCAATCGATTTAAATTATCACTGGATATGTGATTCTGTCATTATTATGATATAAATTAACTGATTCAGATTTTGCACATATTTTATAATAAAAATTATTATCCAAATGTAATCGTTTTGAATGTTGAACAGTGGATAAAGAACGAATAATTATATTAAAACTATCATCAGATATAAACTTATTCCATTGAAATACAATTAGTATTAGATAACGACTCAGTGATGTATTGGGGGGTATACGGGGGTATACGGCGTATACCCAATACGCTATTTGTATCCATGGCGTATAGCTTATGACGAACTAAAGACAGGGCCGTATTAGGGCATAGGCACTATAGGCACTGTGCCTAGGGCCTACGAACATTTTAGGGGCCTACGAAAATGAAATTAGTGACTACGATTTTTCTGTAATATTTTTTTTTTTTTTATTTTAAGTTTATTAACTATCTGTAGATGTTAGCACAAAAAAATAAAATATTTTGTATAATAATATTTCTCGTATATTTACACTCAATGTTCGTTATCGTAATAATTACTTATTGAAATCAGATTGGATAAACCATAAACCGATAAAATGTATACAGTATACGGAGAAACGACATGATGAATTAAACCACGATTACTGTTTAGATTATTTTAGGAAATAATAGAAAAATAATATCGTTTACGTAATATAAATAATAATTATCGACCGCGGACGGACACACACACACACACAAGAATAATAAGAATTATATGGGGCTATGCGGGACATGATCGGTCGGTAACTCAAACGTTTTATGTAATAATTGATAAATTGATAGTTGAAATGGAAAAACGAAAAAAAGCTTATTTAAAATTAGACGAAAGATTTAATTTTTTAACTGACGAAAGTTTAAAAGATGAAGAAATAAAAATAAAGGCAAATAATTTAGTTGAAGCCTATAAATCCGATTTGGAATCTTCATTTGTTAATGAGTTTTTGATTTTTAAGAGCTTTCGAGAAACTGGAATGTCTGTGAATGATATGCTAATTAAACAAATAAATACCAAAATGGTAACCAGTTTTCCAAATGTAAACATTGCTTTTAGAATCTATTTATCAATTTTTGGGACTTCGTGCGAAGGTGAAAGATCATTTTCAATTTTAAAGAGGGTTAAGAACTGGCAGCGGTCAACTATTGGGCAAGATAAATTATCATCATTATCGGTACTTGCAATTGAACACGAATTGCTCCAAGAAATCGATACTGAAAAAGTTATAGAATCATTTGCAAACAAAAAATATCGTAAAAAAGTTTTGTAACTATAAATTTATATTAAGAAATATTCTACATAATATTGTTATTTTTAATTTGTTACAATTATCTTTTGTTTTATACTTAAATATATGAGCAAGAAAATGCAAAATGGTATAAAATAGGTTGTTTTTTATGGTTTCTGGAAATTTAATTTTAAATAATATATTTTGAGTTAAATAAAATGTATTTTTAGATGTGTTTAAGTTGTTATCAGATAAAGTTATAATTATAAAAGTTAATATTTGATTTTCATGTTGTAAATTATTTTGCTTAAAATACTGAGATTCAACACTACCTCTCCCAAACATTAGATTTCTTAATTATTTAAATACTGAACACAGCAGGACGGTATTAGAGCATGGGTAATAAAGCACTGTGCCTAGGGCCTACGATATTGCTAATCCGGGCCTGACTAAAGATACGCGGGTATACAGCCGTATCTACCGTATATCCTATATGGCAATTTTAAATAATTTATAAATTATTGTAAAATACCTAAATTTGACGGGCGCGAATTGTAATATAGCCTAAGGCTATAGGACGTAAGTCGTAACAAAGATTTTATATTTTTGTATTACGAACAATTTAAAAATCAAGGTTATCACTTATCGCATTCATAATCAAAATATTACTCCGCCTACGTGAATGTAAACGTTTTCTGAATACGGGTAAACAAGGATCTAACATCATGTTAGTTTATGGGCTCGTTTCCTGATAATATTATACTCACACAGTGACAGACAGTCTATGACAATAATTGACTACAGATTGTCATGCACCATGTATGAAGTACCTTATAAGTTATAACTTATAGACTATTGTGTTATTGTTATACACTTAATATACTTGTTAGTATAACTTTTGTATTTTTGTTCAATTTAACATGGGTGAAAAAAGAAGCACTTTACATTCATATTTCAAAAAAAAAGTAAAATTAAATGAGGGTGAAGACAATATCATTATGTAGGTATGCAAGTACATCACAGTCATCAGTCAAAGTAATATAATAGTTTCTTTTTTTTTAGTATTCTTTTTATTTTAATTAGATGATAAATGTATTGATGATGAACATTTCTTTTAATTACAGTCTACAGAGTCCTGGGAAACAAAATCATCGAATGATTTATGTGAACATAGTACATTTGTAGAGGTAGAATTATATTCATTTTTATTATAAATTTAAAATGTTTAACAAAATAAAAATATAATTCATATTGGTATTTTAGATAATTCAATATAATATGTTATTAATAATAGTAAGTTATTATAATTAAACTAATATAATATCTTCATTCTTCATTGTATGAAGATTTTGCTTTTTGCTTAAAAAGATCAAAACACTACATAAACATATAGATAAGATGTAACTATGATTTGATATTATACAGTTATAGCAATTAATTTCAATCAGCTTGGCATAATTATTGTGACTGCTATGCTGCTTTGCACACTATGTCACTATTATTTAATCAGCATATTTGCTTATTTTGCTTTTTATATTGTTATAATTCTATTGTAAATAGCCTCTTGATACGTTTTTGATCCACTTTGTTGCTTATTTAGCAAAAGAAATCTAAAGATGCAAATGAAGCAACAATTATCACTGATCATAGCCAAGTTGAACCGGAAGTTTGGCCACCAGAATGGAGTGAGGGAAATTGGAGAGAATAAATAGCAAAATATCCATGGCTGATATTTCATAATAGAAAACTTGGGTTCAAAGTTTGTAAGGAGTTTGCTGATTTTAACTCATTTAGAAGTTATAATATTGTTATTGCTAAAGAATGGATTTCTTCTCAAGTTGATGGAGGTGAAAACACAAAAAAAGAAACAAGGCTTGCTTTATTACGGAATAAAATTAAAAAACATAACTCCTCTGAAGCACACAAAACTGCCTTTAATGTTTCAATAGAAAAAAATTCTGATAGACTTACTAATCTTTTTGAGGAAACTTCATGTAAAATAGACAAAACAACGCATTCAATTTTTCGCACAGCTTATTATATTGCGAAAAACAATCGTCCCTTTGATGATCATTATAAACTTTTAGAACTCCAAAAAATCAATGGACTACAAATCGGTAATACACTACATTCAAGATTTTCCTGTACCAATATAATCGATAACATATCATTAAAAATGAAGCAAAAAATTATCTCTAATATAATAGAAACTGGAGCAAAATTATCTGTATTAATTGACGAATCCACAACTATTAGCACATTGTGTGGAATGGTTGTGTATATAAGAGCAGCAATATCTTGTAATGATCCAATTTTTATTTTTTTAGATTTGATTGACCTTACAAATCAATCAGCTGAAAATATCGTTATAATCAATTAGTTACTTGTTTACATGATAATGGACTTCATGATAGCTATTTGAAAGAAAAATGTGTGTCATTTGTAAGTGACGGTGCCAGTGTACTACTTGGAAAAAAAACGGTTTTGCTAAACGTTTAAAAGACATTTACCCACTTATTTTTAGTTGGCATTGTTTAAATCACAGATTAGAACTAGCAGTTAACGATTCAATAAAAGATGTAGGAGCCACTAATCATTTTAAATCGTTTATAGATGGACTTTACGTTTTGTATAACGCATCACCCAAAAACCAAAAAGAGCTAAAAGATAAGTGTCATGATTTAGATGTATTATTTTTGAAAGTGGGACGCGTTCTAGATGTCCGTTGGGTAGCCAGCAGCTGGAAAGCTGTCAATGTTGTTTGGAGAATGTTCCCCGCTTTATGTAAACATTTTTCTGAGGCATCAGAAGATACTCAAAAAGACTCTAAAGCAAGAAGAAAGTATCATGGTTTAAAAGCTAGATTAGCTAGTCCAGAATTTTTAACCGACTTAGCTCTGATGTGTGAATGTCTTCAAGAATTAACTATTTTGTCAAAACAACTACAAGATCGTTCCACAACACTCATTAATGGTCAAAAACATATAAATAGAACAATTACGGTATTAGATTCTTTTAAAAATGTACCAGGAGAACACATGTCTGAAGTTTTAAAAATTGAAGATACTATGAAGTTCAAAAATATTCAGCTTTTCCCTAATACAAAAATAATTAGAATCAATCAAAGTCAATTTCTTACTAGTCTAATTAACAACTTAAAATCTAGATTGCTCGAAAATAAAGAAGATGATATGATTATTCAAGATATGCAAATAATGGATTTAACCAACTGGCGAGAAAATATTGACATACGTTTTGGAGAAACTGAGGTTAAACGTTTATGTAAACGCTTTATGCTCAACCAGGAAAATGCAATAAATGGAATGAGGCAACTAATTCATGATCCAACAGTTTTACCAAAAGAAATTATGCCAGAGTTTGATAATTTTTATAAAACATTTCCTGTTTCAACAGCGGAATGTGAAAGAGGGTTCAGCTTAATGAACAACATATGTACTAAACTAAGAGCAAGGCTTACCATGAAGAATATTTCCAACTTAATGTTTATTAATATTAATGGTCCTCCATTAGAAAAATGGGACCCCAAAGACTATGTGAAATCGTGGATGGTTAGTCATAGATCTGCAGAAGACACTAGAACCAAATTATGTCGACCAGCTATTGTTGCAAATAGTGAAAACAAATCAAACCTTTGGAAAATACTTTAAACAAATTTAAAATAAAATAAAAAAAATAAATCTTATTATATTATTAATTGTTAAAATAATTTCTTGTTTTTAATTTAGTATATTGTAACACATAAATAAAAGTTCTAGTTCTAACGAAGCGAGAAAATTTTTTTTAGTTCCTACCTGGATTTCTTCATTATATATATCTACGTGAATAAGGCGTATACCCATGGTTTATTTTAGCAATACATCACTAGATAACGTTTAGTTACGTTACACATGAATAAAATAATTACGGATAAAGGTTGATCAACAAGGTATCCAATATAAATGTTTTTTTTATTCTGTTGATGTATGTTGAATATTGATTTGACTATTAAACCTTCCATGATGACGTGTACAGTATTGATTTACTCAAGATGATAATATTTTGGTTTGGATTTCACTCTAGTAGATCTTCTGAGTTTCTTCAATGTACAACAGTGTTGACTTATCGGTTGGATTTTATCGATTGTAATATATGATTTAATTTTAATTAAAATATTATTACTTTGATGAGGAGACAAATAAATAAAATACAACATAGTCAAGACTACTACACTAGTACACTGTCAAAACACTACTGACAACTAAAATCAAATCTAGAAAAAAAGTTAAATATATTCAACAATGTGTAAACAGTTGTTATCAGTTTGATCACATAATGAAAGTTAAAAGTATTTATATAGTCAATGATTTTTGTTTATCAATTAATATTTATTTTTTTTTTTTCAAATCTATAAACATATAGTTAGTAACAACACACAAACATGTATCAGGTCCGCAATGACAATATTTGACCACGCACAAAACTAAATGATAATTGATTTTTTCTGTTTCACATTTAATAACATATTGTTGAATACAAGAGAGAGTACTATTTTGTGCATTCAACTTTTATAATATTCTTCAATAGATTGCATATTATTCGTAAAAATTCTCAGGAATTACGTTCTGCAGATGTAATCGATTACGGGTACGACAGATCTAGCGTGTAGATGGCATTGTTCCAGTGACTCCTTGGAGTTCCACGTTACGGGTGTATCGCTCATGACTCATGAGCTGCCCGTCTCGTGTACCGCTACAATGATCCGACAAAGCCTTTACTCGATGCTAATCCGATTATTCGGTGGCTGCAATGTCGTTGACATATTATTATGATTTTATTCTAATATACTTGCTATACGTTCACGAGATATTAAATAAAATATTAACACATATAACTTGTTTTAAAAAAATCAATATTTATTTTTATTTACTATAATGTATAATAAAAACATGATTAACAAACGATATTGTATAACTCAGTTTCGCAATTTACAAATATGTTCGGTTTTACAATATTTACATAATATGTTTTGAACATACTGATTACCCTTCATTAATAACACATATAAACATCTTGGACTGAATCTGCAATGTTCAATCCACGGGTCGTCAAGCCTTTCCCAATTATAAAGAATAAGACCACAACAAAAGCATTCTACGACATCATCCACTCCTGAATATTTTAAGCCACATTCGGACAATGTATATTTATTTTGAGAAGTATTTGACGGGAATAATTTGAATGTTTTAAATCTTGATGAAAACGAAGAAAATGTTGGATGAACTATAGTCGGATTACTTCGTACACGATAAACTAATGATTCAAAATCATTTGAGCATTTTTGAAAATTCATTTTTGAAGAAATTAAATAACTTATACAATGCAATAAAACTTTGAGAAAATAAAGAAAACGACTTGAGTGAACGGCGGATCGTTAGTAACTGAATATGAAAAAAAAACAGATTAAGTTATATTGTGTTATTATAATATACTACAATCAGTTATTAAAAAATCTAATTACTTCAAAATGCAATCGCACTTAATTACAAAATTTAAGTTTATATAAAAAAAAACAGAAAAAAAAAACAAAAAAATGTAGACTCATGTCCTAGTTGACTATGACACTGGATGTAGCATTAACATACTTACTACTTACCCTAAATTCAAATTTATCAAACTCTAAATCCAACGCCTTAGTCCACTAGGCCATGAGTCTAAAGTTAATTAATTGATATTTGTACATATAAGTTGAAATAATGAAAAATAAATACGGAAAAAAAAAGTAAATATATTTGTAGAAAAAAAAAATAATAATAAAAGAACACATAATAATAATCATTGATGTGTAATTGAGTAAAATATCTTTTTTTTTAAATTTTCCCGGGGTCGTCACTAACGCCTCAATAATGGGAAAAGTCGTGGATGAACGTTTTTATATTTCCCCGTAACTAATAAAAACTTGGATAGAAAGCACCCACACAACTCATTGCTCAAGGGCAAGAGTCGTGGATAAACGATTTTAAATCTCCCTGTAAATGTAAAAACTTGGATAGAACATACTTATACTACCTACTAATAACGGATAAAGGGAGCGAATTAATAGCTAACGATAATAAAACAGAACTAATTATAGCCTATGAAAACTCGACAGAAAAACTGAGAGCAAGTCATACGGACAACACTGACATAGTTACAGCAGACATGACTAATGATGAATTAAATACTATAGTAACCAGCGAACAGGAGAATTTTAATACTACCATAATATCTGAACGTATGACAACAGAGGAGATAAAAGTGAAAATTAAAATTGAAACTACCAATACCCTCGCTACCGAACTTCTGAATGAGTATACAACGGAAGGGAATTATAAAGAGAATACACCAAGTAAAAATAATTTAACCAGGTATGTCAATATATTGAATGATACAAAAGGTTCGAGCAGAAAAACATCGTGTGTGACTAAGAAAACCTATATATATGTCTTTTGTGTAGTACTATAGGAATCATAATATTTGTAACGATAATAATAATAATTAGTACAGCACATTATTATAAATTAATAGAAAGGAATGGGGGACGAGGTGGCCGAGCGGTCTAAGGCGTCGGTTACGGCGCTGCCGTCGCCATTTCGATTCTCGGTCACTGGGCGGCATTTTTCTTCGGGCAAGTCACGGTGTCCGGAGAACAAGTGCCGCTATCCCCCACTCCGAGGCATGGCAGAAACCTACGGGTGCCCCACTACAAATTCTGCCACAACACACACACGTGTACACGAAAAAAAAAAAAAAATAGAAAGGAATAGATGAGATACATATATTTAGTCACAGTGGTGTCCACACTATGGTAGGAATAATTCAGGAATATCAGAATTGTTACGACTTATTACAGCTAATATAATATATATAGAAAGTGTATTAATTTTCGTCATAGAAATACCTTTAGTTAACAATTACGAATTTATATTATATAAAAACATACCTTTACGTGTCAACATGTACAGTAACGACTATTTAATGATAGCTCCAAAATCTGATTATATAGCTATAGATAAATCTAGATTATATTACTTAGAATTAAGCGAAATACAAGTATCAAAATGTAAACAAATGATGAATATGTTATTATGTACATATGATCAACAGTTAGGTACATCGTTTGGATGAATCTTGTGAGCTAACAATATTCAGAAAGCCAGGTATATTGCCTAATTTGTGTAACCTAAAAAATGTTAATTTTAATTTTAGCATATGGCATAGATTAGACAATACAAATTCTTGGATATATGTTACGATTAGGGATAATATTATCATTAAATGTAAAAATAATTCAGAAACAATAGTGGTATGTATAAACGGCACAGGTATTTTAGATTTAGACAATCAATGTGAAGCCAATACTGATGATGGGACATTATTAATAGCAAAAAGAAAAATAACCACTAAAATGTACAAAGACTTTATCCCACAACTAGACATATCAATTAACTGGAATACTAAATTAAACAAATATAATTTTAAACAATTCAATTATTCCAGATAAAGGTAATTCTATAGTAAAAAAAAATTTATTCAAACTAATAGAATATTCCAAATCACTAGAAGAATTAAAACAAACAAAAATAAGTAGTAATAATATGATGGACACAATAGATAATGGATTATATATAATTATTACAGTGATTATCATCGGTATAGGTTTAGTAATAGCAATAATTTTATATTTAATAATCAAAAACAAACATTATAAAACATCTAACTCTGTAAAAAACCCAATAGAAAATAAGATATATGAAACCGTAAACACTACGAATCATGAAAATCCATTGCCTAGAATAATATAGTTTGCAATAGGCAATTAACTTTCATTTAACCCCAGGGGTGTTAAGAACCCCTTGCACATACTTTAGATTAGTAAGCATATTAGACAATAATATAGTAGTGTAAGCAATATGTTTATTTTTTTTGTAAGCGATTGCGACGCCAAGACAAGAACGTAGAATAAGCAAGAGTTAGTCGTGAACAAGTAGCCGATTCGTACAATACTGTGTCGTACAAAATATTCTTATAATAAAATATTTTCTTTAATACTGTACAAAAATTCATAGCTTTTCAGTAACAAAAGATTTCAATACCGCAGTGTCACATTTAGGATCCGTCGTAAACATCCATTTGAATCTATCTCCGTATGACGCGTCGTTATGTTCCGAATGCGTTTCTTTTGATTTTTTTCCCATTTTGTCGCCACGCGCGTTTTTGTTTTTCGAGAAAATCTTGTTCTTTATTCGTCTTATTTTTTTATACAATGATTGTACCGACGGTATTTTTGGAAAATATTTCCGAACGATAGCGTTTGTACGATTTTCAAAACGCAAGTCGTTCGTATACTGTAAAACAGTTTTCCACGACATTTTCTGAAGACGTTTCGGTTGTTCGCTGGTCAATAAATACAACAACGTCATCTCCGCATTTTCGACGTCGATCAGATTGAATTTTTTACTATCATGATGTCGAATAAATTCGTCCAAAACCGTACACGCTTTTCGTATTAATTTTTGTGCATTTTCGTTCATCATGGATTCCGATTCGTTTTCGGTACAGGTGATTTCTGGTTCCGACTGTTTGTCTTCGACAAAAGAAATTTCTATATTACTTGTAATATTTGACGAAGACGTTTTTGTTTTCAAATCTTTTTTAAATTTTTTATTTACCGTGCCCAAGTGTTGTTTTTCACCTCTTTTTTTGATCGCGGTCGATCGATCGGAATCGCGGACGTTTTGGTATTTTTTTTCCGACGGTTTACGTTGTTCCCGAATAGACGTTTTTGATCCAATTGTAGAACATGATTTTTTTTCTGCTATTTCGGTTAATATTTCTTCGGGTATATTTTTCAAGTTTTTATACTTCCTTTTTTTTACGCCGTCCGTGTTTTTCTGTTTTGCACGTGTAACGATCAATGTGTTTTCGTCAACATTATCGTGTTCCACTAGCGGCGATTCGCACGTCGAAACAACCGTCTCGTCAGCAACAAATTGTTTCGTGATTTTGCATGAATCACTACTTTCCGGCGAAGAACTCGTGTTCGCACCGCTAGTTGTTTTTAAACCAATTTCGAAACTACGATTTTTTACTATTTCGTTTTCTATGTTTTTCGGTTCAGTGTTTGCGTTATTATATGAAACGTGTTGATTATTTGAAGATTCATCGCTGGGATTTTTCACTATCTCGTTGTATACATTTGGGTTGTAAAAAAAAAAATTACAATTAAATGCGATTTTTAAATGTATCAAATACGGGTCATCCTCAATACTCCAACAATATAACACATTGCGACAATATGGACACTCCACTCGGTCACTTGGTTGTTAATACTGTACAAAAATGCATAACTTTTCATTAACAAAAGATTTCAATACCGCAGTGTCACATTTAAGATCCGTCGTAAACATCCATTTGAATCTTTCTCCGTATGACGCGTCGTTATGTTCCGAATGCGTTTCTTTTGATTTTTTTCCCGTTTTGTCGCCACGCGCGTTTTTGTTTTTCGAGAAAATCTTGTTCTTTATTCGTCTTATTTTTTTATACAATGATTGTACCGACTAATAAATAAAATAACATATTCATTCTTGAATAAAAGAATTATATAAATGTGAAATTAATTTAAATGTGCAAATTTAACATACAAATGCTGCACAACCTAGTAATAATTAGTTAAATAATACATTAATTTCAATGATTTTAATTTTTAGGTAATGATGAAATTGCTACATTAAAATTGTTTGTAGAGTTATTCAATCCAGTTAGTGTATCATGTAAACGTTTACATGGTAACACAGCAAAAAAAAATTATTGGAGGCCTTCTAAAGCTGAAATAAAACAAGGATTTATTCACTATGCTAATGTAATTATTTTTTTATCATATTTAATTAATTAAATACTCAACTTATATGCATGTATGATTATCTCGTTTTAGAATATTTCTCAATTGAAAGAAGTTGATGATATCAACGATTGGGTCAAACTGTTCAGCCATATTTACTATTTATCGGTGAAGGATGTGAAGACAAAGATAATGTCAATGTTACTGCTTTTTATGTTGTGATTAATCACCAGTTTTTAAAATTGGAATCTCCTCTTAAAGCCCTTGAGGTATGTTTTAAGTCTTTTTTTTGTATGCACTTAAATTATCCTGCCGAAAGTGACCAAATTTGGCAGTTTATTCAAAATTATTTTTAGAACAAAATAAACACTAACTTTGATAAAAATTACCAAATGGTAAACATTTTTATCAATGATTTGAACAAATGTTAATTGTTATTAATATTCTATTGTACAATGGGTTTTATATGTTTTATTTGTTTTAATAATTTTAATTTATATTCAGATTTATTAATACATCTTAGGTTATTTCATTCATATGACCCTATTACTAATTATAAATGTTTAGTAGATGACTGTTTACGAACCTTTAATACTCTTAACTCTTTTGGAAAACATATCAAATGTCATCAGACGATTGACAAACCAAATACATTTCATTGCGTTCCATTTTTAAATAAAATAACACATAATAATAACAATAACAATCATTATATTGATGAGCCAATTGATGAAACTGATGTTACTGATGAAACTAGTATAACTATAAATTCCTTTAAAAATAATGTGCATAATGAATCAATTATGTTTATAAGTAAATGGTACAATGAATCTGTAATACCAAAAAATAAAGTACAAACTATAATTAGTGATGTAAGTATGATGCAAGAAATGAACATTAGTATATTAAAAAATGAAGTTTTAAACATCCTAAATGAAAATAAATGTGAACTAAATTCCATTTCAAAAATAACTTCTATGTTTGATATCATTCAAAATCCATTTGATAAATTAGAATCTGAATTTTTGCGTTTAAAAAAGTTGAAACAATTGGGAGTGTACACCAATAGCCGTGCATATAGGTAACAGATTAACCAATAACACTAAAAATGATTCTACAATAATGCAAAATAAAGATATTTACATTTATTATATACCTTTGGATGAAGTTTTAAAAATATTTTTGGAACAGCCTAATGTATTTGAAATTATAACAAATAACTTTTGAAAAATTGTTTTCTTCTAATGGAGATATTATATGTAGTCTGGTTCAATGTAATATATGGAAAGAGAATCGTAAAAATTATCCTAGTAAAATAATAATTCCATTTCTTCTCTATTTCGACGATTATGAAACCAATAATCCCTTAGGATCGCATGCGGGTAAAAAAAAACTTGGAGCTATTTATATTTCTTTAAGTCCTTGCTTACCTTACGAATTCAGTTCTACTCTTGATTATATTTTTCTTGCTTTAATTTTTAATTCAATAACCTGGCAATTCTGTTATATTTCAAAAATTAATTTCACCTATAAAATATTTAGAAAACAGTGGAATTGACATTACCGTACAAAATAAAAACTATAAAGTCTACTTTAAAATGGTTCTAATTTTAGGAGATAACCTTGGACTTCATTCTATTTTTAATTTTTCTGAAAGTTTTATGGCCAATTATCCCTGCCGATTTTGTAAATCTAGTAAATTAGAATGTAATTTTTCAACAGTCGAAGATGTTAGCAAATTAAGAACTAAAGAAAATTATTGTAGTGACTTGGATATAAATAATGTATCATTAACTGGCCTAAAAGGTCCTTCAATTTGGAATGAACTTTCTGATTTTCATTTTACAAGCAACTTTTCTGTTGATATAATGCACGATGTCTTAGAAGGTGTCTGTAACTATGATTTGTCATTTATTTTATTAGCATTTATTTAAGATTTAAAATATTTTTCTCTGGATACCTTAAATAATCGAATTCAATATTGTAGCTACGGATCAATTGATGTTCAAAACCGTCCCCAAATGATATCATTAGATTTTTTTTAAAAAGGTAAAACAAAGATGTCAGCCGAAATGTTTTGTTTTATTAGATTTTTTGGCCAAATAATAGGAGATTTAATTCCGAAAACGTCTGAATTTTGGGAAGTCTTTGTCATTTTAAAACAAATTGTAGATATCATTACTTCAAAATATATTCAAAAAGAATGTCATATATTACTAAAGACTCTGATCACCGAGCACCATGTATTATATTTAAAACTATTCAATTGTAATTTGATCCAAAAAACTATCCAAGAATTATGAATGAAGTTGGCCCTTTAATAAATATTTGGTCTATGCGTTTCGAATCGAAACATAGAGAATCAAAAATAAATGCCTTCTTAATTGTTTTTCTTCTACCATAGACATTGGACAGACTATGCAATTATCAAAATATACAATAGATAAAATTATATCCCAAATAGATTCCTCTTCTGGAGTAATCTTTAATAATTTAAACTTAAATAACTGTAAGTATATTTCATGGTTCAAAACAAAAGGAACTCGCTATGCTTGTAATATGTCAATAGTACTTGATTTTAAATATATTCCCATATTTGCAATAATTAAATATATATATGTTGTTGATAATAGTCCTTTTTTTCTGTATCATAAATATGAAACAATACAATTTGATGATCATGTACAAGCTTGGGAGATTACTTTAACATCATATTTATTTTTTTGTACATCATTTAATAATTTACCAAGTTTTCAAGACCCGTGTACCTCTTTCCCTAATAATAAAGGAACGATGTATATAATGTTTAAATCCTAATAATTTGTATATTATTATGTTAACACTGATAAGCGTCTCGTATGATATTGTGGCGGTACTCAATGTCGCAAGTTGTATTTAATATTTATTATATTTATTATCTTGTTTTTGTATTTATTATTATTATTATTATTTTGTTTTTGTAATTATTATTATTTTGTTACGGTCTGACGTTATCGTCGGCGGCCGAGTAAACGTTCCTCACTTCACTCGGTCAATGACTCGGGCGTCGAACGCCGTCCTACCGAGTCGACCGTTTTTTTCTTTTTTTCGCCGACCGCCGTCCGAATAACCAGTCCGCTATGTTGTACCTTTTGTATACCTCGTGTCCGTCCGATCTTAGCAAATATACGGAACGCTCGCTAACGAAAAACAATTTCGTGTTGAATTATTAAATCTCCCGTTTCCTACTCATGGCGATCACGAGTACCGTGATACCTAACGCCCGTTTGTAAATAGTGGTTGAACCAAACGATTTACCACAATATTGTCTATGGAGTACTGATACTATTATTTGGTATGTTAGGTTAGTCAGTCTGGTCCTTACCGCCGCACTGTAAAGTCGGTCATTTTGTTTAGTATGTTTACTTAATTTACTATGTGTTTTCTTAAGTCGAATAAAGGTCTCTAATAACATTAAATTATGAGTGTTTAAGTGTTGTTAATAATTATATGTATTGTTTTGTTTCTTTTTATTATGTATTTTGAATAAACCTCATATAATATATAATATATTTATATTGTTTTTTTATTTACTATTTCCCGAGATATTTCCTAATCTTAGCAAATTATTACCAATGAAATAGTAAGTATGTGGAAGATATAGGTAACTAATCAATATTTGACAACCATGTGTGATGTATCACCTGTCTTATATGTGTTTAGTTAACTACCATCGCGCGTACCATCAGATACCAATCGCCGAAAAAGATATCCATAAGACCGCAGTAACAACGCCTTTCGGACTATACGAGTTCCCTGTAATGTGTTTTGGAGTCCGTAATGCTGCACAGACTTTTCAGCGCGTCGTAAATGAAGTTTTACGTGGTTTGGACTTTTCTTTCGCGTACATCGACGATGTTCTTATCGCGTCTCATAGCGAACAAGAACACGAGGAACACGTCCGCGTTGTCCTTGGACGATTTCAGAAGTACGGCATCGCCATTAATCCCGCTAAATGTATTTACGCAGTCGAAACATTGATTTTTTTGGGACACGTCATCGATCGGAACGTCTGCCGTCCAAACCCGGAACGCATAGCGGTTATTCGCGATTGGCCCTTACCAACGACAAAGAAGGGACTGCAACGCTTTCTTGGTTGACTTAATTTCTATCACCGCTTCATACCGAATGCTGCTCGTCTTCAAGCGCCTCTATACAACCTTGCGTCGACCATTAAAAAACGCGATGGTCCCCTACAGTGGTCTGAGGACACCCGCACCAGTTTCGACAAGTGTCGTGTCGCGTTAGCTGACACCGCGCACCTGGTACACCTGAAAACAAACACCGAGCTCAGACTCAGCACTGACGCGTCAAGCACAGCCGTGGGGGCAGTTTTGGAACAAAAAGCTGACAACAACACTTGGCAACCACTGGGTTTCTTCTCCCGAAAGTTGACTAGTCCTCAACTCAAGTACAGTACGTACGACCGCGAACTTCTTGCCGCCTACTTAGCAACGCACCATTTCTTACACACCATCGAAGGACGTAACACTACTTTACGGACAGACCACAAGCCTCTTATCCACATGTTTACACTGAAAACAGACAAAACAGTTGACAGACAAGTACGACAAATTTCCTTTTTGTCTCAGTACATAGGTGCAGTCGAACACATTCAAGGTAC
The DNA here is from genome assembly GCA_027563435.1 of Nasonovia ribisnigri. NCBI lineage: Eukaryota > Metazoa > Arthropoda > Insecta > Hemiptera > Aphididae > Nasonovia > Nasonovia ribisnigri. The sequence continues at coordinate 37,139 of JANEHU010002265.1, forward strand.
ATCTAACGTGGTCCCCGATGCGTTATCAAGACTGGAGACGGCAGTGGTTCAAGAAAGTGGCACAGACACCGACCAGTGGGCTGCAGATCAGGCCACAGTTGAACTACAAAACATCCTGAGCGGCGTTACCAAGTCCTCATTACAACTTCAGCCACGAGACACGCCCAACGGCATCCTATACTCCAACTACTCAACAGGAAGCGCTCGTGTGTACGTCCCCTTGGTCCATAGGCAAAGCACTTTCAACACCATACATGGCCAAGCGCATGGAGGACGACGACCAACACTACATCTAATCAAGACCCGCTACTGCTGGCCTAATATGAATCGAGACATCAACCAGTGGACGCGAGCGTGTCAACCTTGTCAAAGAGCCAAGGTGGGCAGATATACAGTATCTCCAGTCGCACCTTTTGCACCGCCCGAGCGCCGTTTTGGTCATATCCACATAGACCTCGTAGGTCCACTACCATCGTCTAACGGGTGTAAGTATCTGTTAACGTGTGTCGATAGGTTTACGCGGTGGCCGGAAGCCTGGCCAGTTGATAACATGTCTGCATACACTGTCGCCACCACCCTTACTACAAACTGGATCGCCCGTTTCGGGGTCCCGGACACCATAACAACTGATCAAGGACGGCAGTTCGAGGCTGAACTGTTCAGGGCACTCACCGTCAGTTTTGGTATCCAGCACACGCGTACATCACCATACCACCCGCAGTCTAACGGCATCGTCGAGAGGTTCCACCGACGCTAAAAAGTAGAGCTGGGCCGATACCGATACCCGATATTAGTATCGGCCGATATTGGTACTATCGGTTTAATCGGGTATCGGTTTTTTTTCCGAACCGATAGTAAAACCGATATAATACAGTCGCATATCAATTTGTATGTAATGGTGATGGTTATACCGATAATGCTATTTTTAGACATATCATGTAAACAACAAATGATTTGGTAAACACAGTAAAACTATAAACACGGTGCAATCACAATTTAAATTCAATTTCGTTTAGTTATTATTTAATTATTTCTGCTACTTACCGCGGTTATGATTTTATTGATAAATAGTAATTGATAAAGATAATATTATAATATTAATATTTAATAGTTATTAGTGTTATTACTTATTAGTTTTAACTTTTAAATGTATACTGTATAGGCGTTGTATTTTATAATTTATTATAATTTATTTAATACCTAACAATTAACAATAATGGCACCCTCTGACGTCTGGAATTTTTTTTCAAAATGCGTGGATGACATAACCAAAGCTCAGTGCATGTTGTGTGAAAAAAAAATCTCGAGAGGTGGATTGAATTCTCGAGATTTTACAACATCCAATTTGCGTTTACATTTAGATAAAGAGCATCATTCAACTTATACCCAGTTTAAACGTAAACACAATGAAAGTCACAACAGCGTTGATGTAGCTGATGTAAGTAATATATAAATTATAAATTAATAAGTATAAGTTTGTGTTTTAAATTTTAATATACCTTATACCTACATTAATTATAATATTAAAAAGTTGATTTATTATTTTGTATTTTATCATTTTATTTACATATTTCATATTAGCCTCATAATTCAATTTTGAAATGTACATAGGTGCCTAATACAACTTGAAGTTGAAACTTGAAAGTTATAATTTTTGTTACTCGTTAGAAAATATTTAAATGCACTAAGTAAATACTAAATTACTAAATTAATTTTAGAAATTATAATTTGCTTAAATTAATTTAAATTCCTCAATTAAATAATAATTATTATTTATTAGTTATTACTTATTACTTATTAGTTATTTAATATTTTATCATATTTTATTATATGTTTTGATATGCCACATGATTTAAATGTTACATCGGTTTATATATCGGGTATCGGTTTTTGAAAAATATATCGGGTTTTTAAGTATTTTTATATCGGTTCGTGGAAATAAAATATCGGACCGGCTATCGGTTTTATATCGGCAAAATACATCGGAATATCGGATATCGGCCCAGCTCTACTAAAAACTGCACTCACAGCACAGGAGACACCCCACTGGACACTAAAGCTGCCAATCGTACTACTTGCTCTTAGGAGCACTGTCAAGCCGATAGATGGTCTGTCACCAGCAGAGATGGTATATGGCACAACACTACGACTCCCAGGGGAAATGTTCCACCCAGCACCGTCCGAATGGCAAGTACCCGAATTCATAGCTGCACTTCGCGATTCCATGGCTCAGCTGCGACCAACTCCGGACTCCAACCACTCTAGCCACGCAGTCTTCATACCCAGAAACCTGAACGAAGTGAGTCATATTTTCCTGCGCATCGATGCAATGCAACCACCACTACAACCGCGTTACGAAGGCCCGTACCCAGTTCTCGGTCGCCGTGACAAAATCGTCAAAATCCAGTTGGCAAACTGAACGTCGTGGGTGTCAATTGACAGAGTAAAACCCGCCTACATTCTTAGGGACGACCCGCTCATTGATCACTCCTATGCCTCTCACGTACCCAACTTCCAGGCTGCTGCCGTGAAAAAGCAAGTTCGTTTTTCCTTTGAGGGGGAGTAGTGTGGCGGTACTAAATGTCGCAAGTTGTATTTAATATTTATTATATTTATTATCTTGTTTTTGTATTTATTATTATTATTATTATTTTGTTTTTGTAATTATTATTATTTTGTTACGGTCTGACGTTATCGTCGGCGGCCGAGTAAACGTTCCTCACTTCACTCGGTCAATGACTCGGGCGTCGAACGCCGTCCTACCGAGTCGACCGTTTTTTTCTTTTTTTCGCCGACCGCCGTCCGAATAACCAGTCCGCTATGTTGTACCTTTTGTATACCTCGTGTCCGTCCGATCTTAGCAAATATACGGAACGCTCGCTAACGAAAAACAATTTCGTGTTGAATTATTAAATCTCCCGTTTCCTACTCATGGCGATCACGAGTACCGTGATACCTAACGCCCGTTTGTAAATAGTGGTTGAACCAAACGATTTACCACAATATTGTCTATGGAGTACTGATACTATTATTTGGTATGTTAGGTTAGTCAGTCTGGTCCTTACCGCCGCACTGTAAAGTCGGTCATTTTGTTTAGTATGTTTACTTAATTTACTATGTGTTTTCTTAAGTCGAATAAAGGTCTCTAATAACATTAAATTATGAGTGTTTAAGTGTTGTTAATAATTATATGTATTGTTTTGTTTCTTTTTATTATGTATTTTGAATAAACCTCATATAATATGTGATAATGATATGTGATAAGCTTGTTTATCACCATCAACCTGATATGTGGTAACACATCCTTGAAAAATGTACATAACCTTTAATTAAGTAAGTTGTTGAGAATATATGTTGTTGGTTAATAGTCATAAAAACCGTTGTTAAATTAAATAATAAATACTACTTTATAAAATATACTGTAGTTACAATTAAGTAGGTGATCCAGTGTACAAATAAAAACATGGCGCAGTCGTTTTAAGAATCAGACGGTCCAAGTTCACGATGCAAGTGGATAAAGTATAGCATGTGATAATTGGTGTTGTGAGTTCACATGTTAATAAGTACCTATAAATTAACGATGGAGTTTAACAAACCTGAAGTTTTGGTATTGACTGGGAATATCTGTGAAAATTTCAAACGGTTCAAGCATGAGATACAAATTTATTTTTTGGCTACAGAAACAAATAAGAAGTCAAAAGAAATTCAAGTTGCACGTTTGTTAAATTTATTAGGAAGTGATGGCAACAGATTATTAGAAACACTCACTGTTGAGCATCAAAGAGTTGAAGACATACTTGAAGCATTAGAAAAGTATTGTATTCCTCGTCGAAATGAAATTATGGAAAATTTTCAATTTTTCACAAGAAAGCAACAAGATGGTGAAAAATTTGATCAGTTCTATGCAGATTTACGGAAGCTGGCTAAAATATGCGACTTTGGCCAGTGTGAAGAGAAATTATTAAAAACACAAATAGTATTGGGTATCACTGACAAAGAATTACAAACTCGGTTGCTGAGAGAAGATCCAACTCTGGAAAATACAATCAGATACTGTCAATTGGTGGAGCAAGCAGAAATAAATCGTCGTATAGTTCAAGAGGAAACGTCAAGTGAAATCAACACCGTGGAACAGGCTTTACATCGCAGAAATCTTAGACAAAACACAGAACACAAGCAAAGCAAGAAAAATAATACAAATACAGTTTGGAAGAACAAAGAAGGGGAGCACAGCAAACAGAAAGGTAATAATACATATAATAAAAATGTAAAAAAAAAATTATTAATTGTGATAGATGTGGACGTAATCATAATTTGAAAGAGTGTCCAGCATTTGGACAAGAGTGTAAGGGTTGTGGGCTACTAAATCATTTTGAAATTAAATGTAGGAATAAAGAAAAGCAGTCTGTAAACACCATGGTAACTGAGGCAAATAATCTGTCACTAAATACTGTAGAAATAAATGAAGTGAATAAAAGTGATAGATGTTGGACTAATAAATTAATAATTGAGAATATTGAATCTGAAGTGAAACTGGATACGGGTGCACAAATAAATGTATTGCCGATAAGTTTTTTCAAAAAACTCAATAAAACAGCTCAAAAAAGCAGTATAGTAATCACTGCATTTGGAGGTTTTAAAATAAATTCTGTGGGTAAAGTCAAATTATTGGTTCAAAATCAAAACATCAAGTATAAGACAGAGTTTGAGATTGTTGATTATATAGGATTACCTATAATCTGTTATAATGATTGTATTAAGTTTAAATTTAGTATTCCATCTGAAATAAATTTAGTAAAATTAGAAGATATAGAAAAACAGGAATTCATACAAAGGAATATAGATGTGTTTGAAGGATTAGGTCAGTTCCCAGACAAAATAAATATTAAGTTAAATAAAGAAGCAATTCCTAAATCATGTCCGCCGAGGAGGGTGCCGATTAAAATATATGACCGAATAAAAGAAACTTTAAATAAAATGGAGAAATTAAAAATAATTAAAAGAGCTAAAGAGCCATGTGAATGGCAAAGTAACATGGTAACTGTAGAAAAACCAGACAAAACATTGAGAATTTGCATTGATCCCAGGGAATTAAATAAATTTATTATTAAAGATCGATATCAAATTCCTTCGTTAGAAGAACTAAAGCCGAAATTAGCAAATAAAAAATATTATACACTGTTAGATCTTAAAGATGGGTACCATCAATGTGAACTTGAT
>JANEHU010002266.1:0-131444 GCA_027563435.1 Nasonovia ribisnigri
GATTCCGACGAATGCCGAAAGAATCGATGTTTAAATGTAAGTTTGTTTTAGATTCTGAGCGGAGCGATGAATGTATTAGTTTTACAATGATGTGTGTTTTTTTTTTTTTTATTTTTTTATTTTTTTTTGTGTCTGTCATCACGTTTTGGGACAGTAAAAGTGCTTAGATTTTCTTCAATAGTACCTTTTCTGATAGGAAAGTGAATCTAGTTGGTACTTTGGAGGGTAAAAAGTAAACATTTTCCAGTAGTTTTCAAAAGTACCGTGAAAAACAAATGGAAAATTAAGGAAAAAACGGGAATTTTTACGCAACATTGATTTTCGATAAAATCGATTTTGGTTTTTGGTGTAAGTCTAAAAAAAATGACGGTAAATACATGAAATTTTTACTGAATGTTTATATAAGCAGTTTCTATATACCATACCGTTTTCAAAATATTTTGACTTATTTTGAGCTGTTTACAGACATTTTAAATTTCCAATCTTTTTGGTTTTTTTTTTTTAAAAATCAATAACATTTTATTTATTCGTTAAAAATTCTTGAAAATTTAATAGAATGCTCCTAATATATTGTTTCAAAGGCACATGAAAAATATTAAAAATCTGTAGTCACAATTTTTTTTTTTAAGCATTTAAAGTTGAAATTTTTACAAATTACGTAAAAATTTTTCTTTTTAAATCTAAGGTTTTAAATTTTAACACAAGATTTAACGTAAGTTTTTTTACTTTTATCAAAAATAAAATATCTAAAAGCAATTAAAAATAATTTTTTATGAGTGTTTTAAGTTCATAATTTTACAACATAGGATATTCACTCGATTTCTCATGTAGCGTTTTTCTTATTTGGTTGTAATTCAAAACGAATAATTGTAGATGCATGAAAATTTCACTAAATGTTTATATTCTCATTTTCTATACACCATTCAATTTTGAAAATATTTTGATTTGTTTTGAGCTGTTTACAGACATTTTTAGTTTTCAATTTTTTTAGTTTTTTTTTTTATAATTGTCAATAAAATTTTATTTGGTGGGCCAAAAAGTCTGAAAATTTAATACAAGCTTTTATATATTGTTACAATATCAGTTGAAAAATTTTAAAAATACATATGCACGATTTTTTTTTATAAGCATTTAAAGTTCGAATTTTGACAAAATTTCATATTTAAACCAAGAATAATGATTTTAGTTATTTTGATATAATTTAAAAATATTATTTGTTGGTATATGAAACTTTTAGAATATATTGTTATATTTTATATACACGCAATGGCATTTTAAAATATAATTTTTTTGAGAAAAATGAATTTAACCAACTATATAGTAAATACTAATGCCTATAATACTAAAATTAATTAGTTTATTCACAATAATATCATCAAATACATTTAGACTTAGTAAGATATTATAGACTGACTGACCGTCTTCCCTCAGAATCGTTTTTCTTATTCAATGATATTATATCATTGGATTAAATTATTAAAATCTAACACAATCCATTACAGTGACTCACTTGTAACCTACTGTACAGCAGAGCGACATACACTTACCCGCCCTTTTATAATTTGGAACTTTGTGTATTATTAATATATAACTACTATTACTTATTAGTCTTTGAATAAATACTATTAAATTATTATATTAAAAAGTGTTATTATTTACAATAACTCATAAATTATTTTAATTTAGTTTAAGATTTTCATTTTAAATCAATCTAAAAAAACCCACACTACTGTAAAATCAGTTTTAAGGGTATCTCTACATTGTGTTGAACAAATTAAATTTAATGGGTGTGTTTAATTTGAATTCAATAATAAATCATAGTCAGCCTCTTATTTATTAAGGAATCCTTAAAGTAATAAATTGGTATTAATAATATAATTTATTCATATTAGCCATATTAGGTGCCTACTACATTATATTATGTACATTAATTTTTTTTATTAGTAACACTCCATAGACCTGCAAATTAAAATTGAATCAAAAAAATTCTTAGATATTTTTTTAGCAGAGGAAAATGTTTTCTTGCCCAAAAATTACTCTTGGTCAGATCTGTGATATTGTTCTACACACATCTGCGACTTATGAATTAAATGGTTTGTTGAACTATAATGTTTGTCAAAAACATGGCAATGGTCATTCAAACTTAGTGTTACAGTATTAGATTCTGAGCGGGGCGATGAATGCATTGATTTTACAATGATGAGTGTTTTTTTTTTTTATTATTATTATTATTGTGTCTGTCATCACCTTTTGGGACAGTAAAACTGCTTAGATTTTCTTCAACACTATCTTTTCTGATAGGAAAGTGAATTTAGTTGATACTTTAGGGGGTCAAAAATAAAAAGTTCTTAATAGTTTTTAAATGCGCAGTGAAAAACAAAAGAAAAATTAAGAAAAAACGGTAATTTTTACGCAAAATCGATTTTGGATTTTGGTATAAGTGTATAACTCTAAAACAAATGACCGTAGATACATGAAATTTTCACTGGTTGTTTTAGATTCTGAGCGGAGCGATGAATGTATTTTCCTTTGATAACTAAGTTTTGAAATAAGCGTTTGAAGTTCAAATTTATACATCATATTGAATTCACTCGATTTTTCATGTACCTAGTGATTTTTTTGTTTTTCTGTAATTAAAAAACGAATAACTGAAGATACTTGAAATTTATATCATATGTTTATTTTATCAATTCCTATACTTGATAAAATTTTCAAAATATTTTGTTTCGTTTTGAGCTATTTACGGACATTTCCTTTTTACAGTTTTTTTAATTTTTTTTTCTATAAATGTCAATATAATTGTATTCATTGGGGCAAAAGCTTGAAAATTTAATACAAGGCTCCTAAAATATATTGCTACAATAGTAGTTAAAAAATATTAAAAATACATAGGCACAACTTTTTTTTATAAGCATTCAAAGTTCGATTTTTGACAACATTTATCAAATTTTAAAATGAAAAATATTTTTTTAATTAAAAATTGATAACATATTCAAATTTTATAGCTAAAGATTAAAATTTTAAAACAAGGTTCCACGTAAGTAAGTTATTCTGTAACTAAAAAATCTCAAAAATATAATCACACAGTTTTGTCTTATAGCTATTTTATGATTAAATTTGGATGAAATTACATATTAAATAACCAAGAATAACGATTTTAGTTACTTTGTTGTAATTTTATAATATTAATTCAACTTACCGGCTATCATATTAATAATAAGAAATAACAATCTAAATATAATATAAAATATCCACACTGACAAACCGTCTCAGTTCAGAATCGTTTTTAACCTAACCTACTGTACAGTGTACAGCAGAGCGACATCCACTTACTCGCCCTTTTTTTTTTTGTTGCATTTCAACAATATTGGTACTACAATTTAAAATATTTACAAAAATTTACAATGAGTTATAATAGATACTTACGATAGAAAATATACATTTATAACAACAAACTATACATATGTCATATAACAAAGTTGTGAAAAATATTATCTATATAATTATTCAAATAAATTGTATTCGAATAATTTGAAAACAATATTTAAGTATCTAAATAATTATTCGAATAATTCTAATATATTTTAATAATAAATCTAATGTTAAGGGGATTCGATACCGTGATTTCCTGTTTTTGTCTAACACACGCGCAACATATGAATTAAGACGTGTTTTTTGGCAAACGTACCGATTGATATAGTGAAGCGATAAGAATTCTGAAAACAGATTTGAATTTGTCGTCAAGTCTACTTGAGATCGGTCAGACCACATATTTTATATTATTCCCCAAAATCCTAAAATTATTGTATTACTAAAGAGTAATTAAAAAAATTTCATATTTCATTTTTTAGAGAAGTGTAAATCAAAAAATCAAAAATGTAAACTGGCCGATCTCAAGTAGACTTGACGACAAATTCAAATCTGTTTACAGAATTCTTATCGCTTCACTGTATCAGTCGGTACGTTTGCCAAAAAACACGTCTGAATTCATACGTTGCGCGTGTGTTAGACAAAGACAGGAAATCACGGTATCGAATCCCCTTAAATTATATTATAGAATAATTTATATAATTATACCTTTTCATTTTAATAGGTACTATTTTAGTAGTACACCAGTAAACCAGTTGATTATTTTATCAAAAATCACAAATTATTTCAAAAAGTATTTAATAAATGTTTTTGAAAATATAAATATTTTTTTAATGGTAGTTGGTTAAAAAGTCCGAGCTAATTTTTTTTTTATTGTGTTGTCGAGAGCCAGACGAGGAACCACGTTAGCATTACTTTTCCTTTGGCACCCATCGTTTATTGACAGAAAAACACCAAGTACATATACATATTATTATGCTTACATCAATAACAACAAGATTATCAAAACTTATCAAATATTCATTTATACATGTGGCGATGTATTAGTAGGCTGAGGTCTTGGCTTCGTGACCCGGTTGGTTAGCCCAACGGTTTCGATCTCACATACAATGCTTTGGTCCTGGTTTGCTACCGTCCGGTCCACTGTCGCATTGATCCTGTTCCTCGTGCTGGGAGGTTCAATTGTCTGGGTCAGGTGTGCGTCCCCTTTTATTGGCCGCCTGCGGTTCGTCAGTGCCTAAATCATGTGAAATGACAGAAGCCCCTTCGGAAAGGTTCTACCTAACCATCTTTATTCTTTTTACTTTGGGGATTATATGGTGCGTCCATGCAGTCTTATCGGATGCGCCCCTCTTTGCCTGCCAAAGTGTGGTTATGGGCTTGTGGCGTTCCTTTTCATGGCCGCTTTGGTTGGCCGGGGCTCTCCAGGTTCGATTGTGGCGTGCAGCCATATTATATACTATAATTTAGGTACCTGTATACAAAATAATATTATACAAAGCTGGGCACTAACTAGTTAGAAAGTTAAAGTTAATTTTAAAAAAAAGTAACTTTCTAACTTAACTAGTTAGTTTTAATTCATATTAACTTTGTAACTTTACTAAGTGATTTTAATGTGTGAAATAATCCAATCTAACTCATTATTATAATGAGTAACTAGTTATTTTTTTTCATTTAAAATCCAAATTATTCGTAAAACTACCAATCGCCTCTATAACCGTGATAATAATGTATTAATAAATAATATGAATATTGAGAATTTTCAATTTTATGATAAAAATATTTTTTTTAAATGCAGTAAGAATGCAATATTTTTTGGTCTTTAGTGTATGTACCATCAAATACCATAACTTAGGCCTTTAAAAATATTACAATATACCAATCAACAAAAACTGCTGTAACAGTTTACAAATAATAAATTAAATGAGAGTATTGTTATTTATTTATATATACATATAGTACTGTAATAGTATAATACATTTAGGTACACATTCTCATTATACAAAAAATACGTATACCCGCTAAGAATTTGTTATTTTCCAAATATTTTTCTTTAATTTCTTTCACCAAGTTGTTTTTATGGACTCTTAGCTGGTATTGAACCATCTGCAGTTGATCCATGTATAGATTTTAACCATAAACCGTGAAAATTACACAAGCTGAAGTCTTTCTTCTGTAATTCAAGTGTAGCCCTGTCTTGGCAGGATTATGAGCACTAATCTACATTCAGATAATAACAATAAATTGTTATTGCAATAACCTACCTAAATACGTCTTATATTATTTGTTATTACTATTTTTTATATTGTTTAATAAAACAAAAGATTTTTACTCATGAACTTATTTATATTGTTACACATAAAATACATATATCGTATAATTTTGTTAAAATTAAAACCATAATATAATAGTTAATAATAATAAGGTAGGTACCTAATCATGAATCAGTATATAATTATAATTAAGTTTCAATATAATATTTGCTTAATTCTAATATATTTAACATAATGTCGATATTGATTTATTTTTTTTTATCATCAAATCAAAATGTACAATTTATTAAACAGTTAAATAAAAGAACAAAACTATTTTTTGATTAATTTTGACCACAATTAGCGTGTGCAAAATATTAATTATAATAGTTTGAAAATTTGAATCGATTAATGGGAATTTTATAGAATATACTACAAGTATTATATACAAAAATGACACATTGATGCAATATGTAATGGGAATGGCTCCCATTACATGATTGGATTTAATTTGTTTTATACATAATTATTTATACTTACATACCATATTATTTTATATTTATAAGACTTAAACAAATAATTTTGTGATTAAATTACCTAAAGGTACCTAATTTATTTTACGACTAGGCATTTGAACAGTTCCTTTAATAGTAGGTTAATTCATTTTTCCAAAAAATTAAATTTGAAAATGTCATCGTGTATATAAACTATAATGATATACTCCAAAAGATTCAAAAATCTACGAATAATATTTTTAAATTATAACAAAATAATTAAAATTGTTATTTTTGGTTTTAATAATTTGATTAAAAATTTGAACTTTATTATAATATGTTTTTTAGATTTTTTGGTTACAGTATAAACTATTTATAAGAATCCTTGTTTATAGCAATACAAGTTGAACATTTTATACATTTTTAACTACTTAGTAATTCGTAATTTTTAAATTGAATGTATTGATTTTAAGCTCTTTGACCCAATGACTACAATTTTATTGACATTTATAGAATAATGAACAAAAAACATTTCAAAACTCAAATGTCTATAAATCACTCAAAACGAGTCGAAATATTTGGAAATTCTATCTTGTATGAAAAATGATAATTTAAACATTTGAAGGAAATTTTAAATATCTACAGTTTATAGTTTTAGAATAATAACAATATAAGAAAATCGTCATATGAGAATTTATTATAAGTGGGTGATTATGTCTAACTATTAAACCACTTGAAAACATTTGACTTTCAGGTAAACGGGTAGGTCAAAAGAATATTGTTGAACATTTTACTGCAGGCTTCGTGTTATTTCAGAGATGGTATGATTCGTCAGTGAAAATTTACCAACTTGGAATAATAATGCATTATTATAAGCAGGCCGAAATGTGTAAACGTTGCAGTGTTTCGAAAACTAAGTTGTATATCAGATTTTGATTCGAACACGGGGTATGTACCTTTTTTTTCAGTAGTTTTCTTTTTATTAGGTATTGTTAATTGATCGGGGTGTGTATTGCCCGCAACTTTTCAATTTTTTTTATTGTAACTACTGGTATAACACTATTCAGGCTATGAATAAAGTCGTGATAAAAATTAGGAAATTAGTCAGGTATAGTATTTTATTTTTTTAAGTTATTCTTTTGAGTGAATAGGAAGTGTATAATATGGCGAAGATAAGGAAAGAGGTTAAAAAGATTTCAGAATGTTTGCTGTATAAAACGAAACGATGAAAGATAAATGTAAGGTTAGTGGAGTACTGGAGTGAGAATAGCAGATATGAGAATGTTAAGTTAGGAGTGTAAGGTAAGGTATAATGAAGAATAAACTAACTAAACCTATAGTTAGTTGAAGCTATGGTGATGATAAACAATTATTATCATTGGTCATGAGCTTTGCATTGATCTTTTTCTACTAACTATCAAAGTATTCAATATTGTAAACATATAAATTAAAGAAAATATTTAAATATTATTCTTAAAGTGAGTTTGATTAGGTAAGGGTAGGGTAATATACTATTTATAATAATATTTAACCACGCCGGCCGGCTAGCGTTGTACCAGTAAAATTAAAAACTTTAAATGCAGCCTAATACCAACCTAGTAGGTACCTACCATATTAATTTCTTAACATTTTTTCTTTCTCCTTAAAAAATATTTGCCTGTGGGCTCGAACGTTCCAATTGATGAAATTTTAAAATTGTATAGCTAAGGATTGAAAATTTAAAACAAAGCTCCACGTAAGTAGGTTATTCTGTAACCAAAAATCTCAAAAATATAAACACAATTTTTTTATGTTCAAATTTGGACGAAATTACATATTAGGTAACCAAGAATAATGATTTTAATTATTTTGTTGTAATTGTATAATGTTAATTCAACTTACCGGCTATCGTATTCGCTACCGCAACGATGAACTATCTATAAATAAAGAGGTTGTACAATTTGTATTATTTTATTTAAATTTGGCATCCCTACACATAAAGTAAGACAAAAAAAGTATTTAAAAATAGTATTTGATTTTAAATACAGATACTTTCAAAAAAATATTCGAATACTGTGCCCAAGTACTTTTTTCAAATGTATTTAGAATACGTATAAGTGTACTTAAAATGTATTTGAAGTACTTTACAAGACTGAATATAGGCTATTATATGTATTTATGTACCTCTCATGAATGTTTCTATTTATATTGTATCAATACAGACAAAATGTATATTATGTTAAACTGTTTGTATATTTTCTATTTTGTTAAACTTTCTATAATCTTATCACTGATATTCTAAGAAATTAAGGTTATTAGTTTATTACTTACCACAACTACATATTTGAAACATTTGATCAAATTATTATCAGTTGACAGTTGTTCAATTTAATTTTTTATTCATCACCAATAATTTAAGCTCTAGTAACGTAACTACCTACTTAATGATTAATTTATGTAATACATTACATTTTAAAAAACGGTTTTTAAATTTATATTTCAAACAAAAAAAAACTTATTTCTAACTTCTACTCTAACTTAAGTTACTATTTTCACCAAACTAACTTCTAACTAACTAAGTTAGAAATTTTGCACATTTCAGAAATTAACTCAATTAACTTTTATTCTTACCTTAGTTACTTTTGATTTTAAAGTAGGTTTCTTAACTTTAACTAGTTGAAAAAAGTGACTAACTGGCCCAACTTTGATATTATATAATAAATCATAAATGAAAATGTAATAAAATAATTTATAATATAATAGATTGATTTCATTAGATAATGATTTGTATAAAATAAATGAATGTCTAAATAAACCATACTCCGCAGTGCGTACCAAATCAGTTTATATAGGTACCTAGGTTATTAAAATATATGATATAATATTATAATAATAATATAATATACCTTATTATAATACATGATATATATATGTATTTTTTATTCACATAATTTTAACCGTTAGGTAGGTACTTCTTACAAAATACGGTTCTCACACCTTATTAATTTTACACATATTATACGAAATATTTTCAATGAATCTTGTATAAAACGTATATTTTTAAATTGTTAATTTAAACCATTAACAATTTAAAATCAATATCTCGTCCTTGAACCAAGTTTTCAAATCTATATCTACTTAATATATAGGACATAGGTAGGTGTAAAATTAATAATGCATACGCCTGTGTGTATGTATATGTATAATATACTCAAATGTGTCAAATATTTTTTTAAAACACGGACCTCGTATGTGTAGGTAAGTACGGTTGTCATGACACACGTATATGTAAAACACATAGTAGGTATTGTGCCCGCAATAAAAAGGGTCATCCGAGATTGTTTCGTTATTATATAGTTCAAAATATAACCGTGCTTAACAGTATTTTGAATGATTTCGGATGACTTGGCTCTGGGAAAAAGTAAGGAATTCTTTCCTAAATAGGACGTTGACTTTTGCCGTAGTGCCTTGTGTTAGTAGATCTCCCATAAGAGATCATTTGCATTCAAAAAACGTAAGTTTTATTTTATTTCTATAATATGTAAGTATAGTACATTTTTCATTGCTTGCTATTTGATGAGCTGCACCTAATGATCCTACAATTAATTGATACGGTTTGAAATCTAGAATTTTATGTAAGGTCCTATGGTTGCTCATAATACTCCATTAGGTCGTACCTACTTTATACTTGGAATGTATTTATATATAAATATATAATATAATAAAACCTCGGGGCAAGTGAAAATCTTGAACATAGAATATTACAGAATTTTATTGATTTTAATTCTTGATTGATGTGGTCTAAAAATAATCAAAAGTTAAAATGATTCTATAATCTTTCGCCGCTTGCTATTGATGTTAACATTAATATTACTTCTCTTCTTTGAGTTTTATGACCACGTATAGTTTATGAAATTTAAATTCTTCATAAAATATTTCTGATTTTTGAACTGAATTTAAAAACCAAGTTCTAAAAGTTCCAAAATGTTAATTTATGACTTCAAAGTTCAACACATCATTAAATTTTGACATTAATCATGCACTTGATAAATCTAGCTTAGAAATTTGTAGCTGAATATTTAAAGGCCATACAAATAAATTGGCCTCGTTTTCTATTTTTCTGATGAAACTATAAAATAATTTGTATTATAAGATAAATGATAAACAGCGAATTCTTCAATCACTAACTACAATATTGTGATATTATTTTTAGTAGGTAGTTTGAATTTTATTGAAAATACCATAGAACAATAGTTTTAAAAAAAGGTAAATACGTGGAGCGGTGGATGCTTCAACACCCAAGTACCGCCACCCCCATGATAAATCCACCACTGAATTGATACAATGGATTTAATGTGTATAAATAGTTACAATTTACAGATTAATTAATACTATAAGTAGATGTTCTAAAAATATAATTATAACTTTTAGATAGAATCTTGTGAAGAAACAGATGATCATTGGGGGGACCGGCTTAGTCCGTGCCCTTTTTGTGGTCATGAAGATAGTCCGATTTTAGCCAGAAGTCAAAGATCATGCAGCGAACCTACAGTATCTGGATATTCTAGACTACCTCCAATTGTAAGTTCTTGTAAATATTTTTATGTAAATCTAATCAACTGAATAGTCATAGCCCACAAGGATGCCACATTATAAATTAATTTAAAATTGTTGTTTAAAAATCTCTAAAGACAAAAGTATTAACATTTTTCGAAAATATTGTATATTACCTATAAATTATATTATGACTACAAATTATAAAAAAAAGTATTTTCATACGTGTTAATACTTTTTTGTGATACCTATAGTTAACTTCTTTTATCATGCATATTTTTAAATAAGTTCTTAACTTTTGTAACATAGTTTAATGAAATTATTGTATATTTAATATAACTAGCTTATATTATTTTATTAGAAATATTTAAATACCTATTTGGGTATCATAAATTCTATTTTCAGAGCAATTCAAACCAGTTTCTAACATTTAGATCAAACATACCTCCTATTAATATTCAAAATCCAATTGATCAGAGTTGTAGAAACATTCAAAAAAATCTTCAAATAGAATCTAAACCTCAGTATCCAACTAGACACGAAACAAGAGAAGAATTTTTGTGAGTTTAATTTTTTTTTATGTGTTAATCCAAACCAATTTATTGGTAGGGATACATCAATACTAATTTAAAGTGTAATCTTGAAACTTAAAATCTATGGCCAGATCGTGAGACATATATTTTTAATACTGAATAAAAAACATTGTATTTTAGACAAGAAATACGAAAAGCTCACAAAAATGAAAATTATATGACCGTACAGCGTTTTTATATGAGGTTGTTCGATTCATTTAGCGAGATTTGTGCACTTTTTAAGGTATTTTTATTTATATTATAAGGTTTGGGGTAATTTTTTTTTACTGTACCTATATCCAATTTTCAGATTAATCCAAATCAATCTGGAGCTAAACTAGATGACCCCGATCTTCATTTAGAATTTGTCTACGCTATAAATGATGCACTCAAGGACTTGGTATTATATCTAATTTAAACTTTTTTAAATATGTACCTATCTACAGATTTTAAATTATTTAATTATTACAGTCTAGTGGAATACATAAAACAGTTTTAAAGTCAATAATCAATGCATTGCTAGAAAATAATAAAAAGTGAGAATACATACCTACTGTATTATAAATAAAATATATACCTAGTATCACATACATAATTATTAATTATTATAAATTATAAAAGGGCTTTTTTTTTATCAATTGTATGTCCATAGTTATTTTGTTAAGATAATTTATATTTTAGTAAATTATGGTCAGATTATACTTTGAAATAAAAAAGAATAATTCTTAGAGTTATAACAATATACACGCATGCCTATATTATAAACGGAGCTTGATCAACTTATATTGAGGGTCTGAGTCGCCGAAGCACCGGCTCTATTTTTTAATAAGCTACCTATTTATTATGTACCTACATGAATAAAATATATCTTACATTTAAAATATTAGAATTAATTGGAGTGTGCCAATTTTATATTTGAGGTGGCTTAACCGTCCTATTTCTCCCTAGCTTCGCCAACAATGTTTATCAATTGTATAATACATTTAATTGGTGATAACATATTATTTTTTTTCAGTCTTTATGAGAAAGATGAAATCAGAGCTTTATTTGTATTACTACAATGTCCAGTTTTTGGAACTCAATCAAGTGCTCCAATATTTGCACATTTACTAAACTATATTGCTCAATTAAGCAAAGATGATCACCAACTATTGGTTCATTGGTTCAGAATGTAAGTACCTGCTTCCCAATCTATACCTACTTAAAATTGTATTTTAATATCAATATTAAAAAAAAAAGTTTTAAAAATATTATTAAAATTTGGTCAATTTATTATTTTTTTATAAATAACAAAAATAATCGTTTTCCTTAATTATTAACATCAGTTGTATCATATTATATTAGTGGCAATGATTGCATTTTTGTACCTTGTTGCTTCTTATTGGATTGTGTCATTTGGTCACCAACGTAAATACTCTCAGTTATTATTTTTATTAATTGTTTCCTCATTTCAGGGTTCTTCTCAATTTGCTTAGCGATAGCATCCACATCCATTTTAATTTGTTTTGGGTCTTCGTTGCTCCTTCCCCTTTGTTGTTGGAATCCTGAGAACTGCTGTTGAAACTGCGAGTTATCATAATATTGTTGGTTGCCATTTAATTGTTGTGTATATGGCAGGAACTTGTCGTACATAATCTGTTCTGCAGCTTTAGGTTGTGAACTATCTTTAATACTTCTGTAAGGTCCGTTATTACCAGTATTGAAAGTGGCAATCTGTTGTTCATAAGGTTTTCCACCACTTATTGATCCTAATTCATTATATAGCGGCAATGACGAGTAGCTAGATGAAGAAGTTGGAGTAGAGTAGCCAATTGAACCGGGAGCGGCGTATCTGTATAAATCTGGAGCGGAAGACATTGAAGGGTAACGGTATGGAGTTGAAGCACGTAATGAAGAGTAACTCGATGAATCTTGTGTAGATATACCTGATGAATATACCGGTTCGTACGGTGCATCACTGAGCCTGGACCCTACCGATTTGTATTGTCCACTTGGTTGTGCGACGTTGATTCCTAGCCCATGTGTAATAGGAAAAGATGATCCTGTAAAACCGTATGAAGAGCTTTCTGGTTCACAAATGCTGTGACCATTACTAACATGCTGTTCATATTCATCAGCTAAGTGAATGGTTGCTGCATGAGACATTGGTTGACGAACAAAATGTTTAGTGGGCTTGTGATAGATAGGTTGGTTAACAATGTGTTTTTGATATCCATGATAAGACGGACCGAGACCAATATGTTCAGTGAAAAGTGGTTTATGTATGACTTGTTGGACTTCCGAGAAAACGGGTTTGTTCACAATTTCTTGTACTTCTGTAATTATTGGTTTGTGAATAACTTCTTGTAATTCCGTAACAACAGGCTTATGAATTATTTGTTGAGCAATGCCACCTTGGCAAGGGATAGAACTAGAATAAGATGTTGGAATAACTGAGTTTGACCCACATGGTTCTGATGACCCATATGATCCAGACAATCCATAATATAATCCCGATATTCCATTTGACCCTGAATATCCAAATGATCCTGGTCTTAACCCGTATGACATCAATGGATATGAAGAAGATACTAATCCCGGAGATTCTAATGAGCCAAAGGATCCTTCCGAAGGATACACAGAACCAACTGATCTGTATTGCTCATTATCCAAGCTTTCTGGGTAACTTGAGTCGGTGTTATGGATGCTAGTTAATTGAGACGAATACGCAGATGGATTAACCTGGTTGATGGTAGAATCATCTGAAAGTCTGAAAATATTCAAAGATATAATGAATTTAACTAAAAATTAGTAGAAATTCTATAAGCATGAAAAGTATATATTGTATATGAATGTACTATATAGTATATATACTATCAAAGAGATTTAGGTATTATAGATAATTAGTATAGGCAAATAAGGAGGGGGAGACTTTAGGGGCTAAGTTATTAAAATTCAGGGAGTTATCGCAATGGTATATACTAGATAGGTTTTGTCTATGGAGTGTTCCAATACAAGATACTCGACACTTATTACATTATAACTAATAAGTATTATTCCATCTAAATACTCATAATGTACCTACTCATTATTCGATAGATTATTCGATAGTCGATACTACTTACATTTGGATAAAATTAATTATGGGTTTTTTAAAACTTATATTTATAAACATAATATATATTTGAAATAGTTATAGTTAATACGCTACAGTTAGTAACTTACTAATAATATTAATATTCTACTATTTCTACAAAACAATTAATAATTACTATTTATGTACATGATTGTTTAGATAATCAGTATAAATTACAGTCAATAACTTAAGTATTATAGGTACTAGTATTTGTATTATACTTACCATTAATATTATACATTTATACTATTATTATAATACTACTACCTATAGGTTCTAGGTATTGAAGTATGGTAATTTTGTTATTAATGAATAATGTTTAATTCTAATGTATAATCATACTAGTCAGGATAAATAATTAATTTTATTTTGTATGCCTATAACATATTTCCTTTTAAAAATAATAATTTTTGGAAAGTAATTTCAGACAATTTTTTTCTTACGTACCTAGTAGGATTATTGTTTATAAATTGAAAACGAAAAGTTATGTTCGAATGATATTAAAGTGCACAAGCTGGTGATGAATCGAATAAAAAGTTGTTTAACAATAGAATAATTATTAAGAATATTTAATGATTTATTTTTATTAAATACGATTAAATACCTCCAATACCTCTATAGTAGGTAGACCATACGACCATTACATGGTTAACTAACCTGAGTATAATACTAAATTAATGTTTCCATTTTAACATTTTATTAAGAAATAAAACTCGATACTTCTTATAACTGTATCGGGATACAAGATACAAGATACGGATTTAAGATATTTGTATCGAAGATACTGCCCAACCCTGACTATAGGTAGATATTTATAAATAATTTGTATTTTTAATTTTCTTTTGAAAAAAACATTTTTTTTTTTTTGCAAATCTAAATATCATTCTAGTAAATTATATACAAATACTTATTATTATAATTTTTATAGTTGTTTTAAAATATTCATAATATAATGCAATTTAATAAAATTATAATCAATATATTAAATGTATTAAATGTATTTTTATTTTTGCATCAATATTATCTAATTATTAATTGTACCTAATAATATATTTATTGAAAAATAAAAAATAATTTGTTTGTATTCGTAGTTCAAAGTGTGTACCTACTGTACCTACAAAGCCCATAACAATGTAGTGATCTAACGTATTTACTAGCAGTGGAGCAACTAGGGAAGTCCGGGGTCCAGACGCCCCACCACTCTCGGGCCATATAAGATAGTTTTAATTATTTGCAATTTTAAGTTTATGATAATCTATAATACAATAGGTAGTATGAAAAACGTTCAGTAAAATTATAATAGTCCCCACATAAAGATAACATAGTATGAAAAATATTTCGTAACGGTTAAATAATTTTAACAATTTAAGCAAAAGATCCCAAAGAATACTTTAAAATAACTCTATTCATTCCTTTCCTCGATTCAGTTAGATACCCAACAACTGAATATTATGAAAATAATATAACTGGATTTCAAATGTTAAAAAGTAGTTCAACGTTCAATTGAAAAAATTAAAATATCTCGTTGAATTTTATTCAACTGATATAGGCAAAAAATCAGAAGTTAATTGATGGAATCGCTATTTGGACGACAATTTATAGCACAAAAAAGAGCTATTGAAATAATTAATCTATGTAATCTTGATTTATTTCCAAATGTCTTAAATTATTATAAATATTAATTACGCTAATCAGTTGAAGCTGAAAGATCATTTTCCACCCTGGGTAAAAACTATTTAAGAAACTCAACACTAGAATCAAGACTCAATGGACTAGCTTCTCTGTGTATTAATTTTTACGTCAGTATATTATCTGAAGAAATTATAAACACGTTAGCTAATTCAATACGGCGTTTAGATTTTTTTTTATGAGTTATATTACTTTTTTTTGTAATTACATATAAACATATTATTACTAATATATAAGTAGGTACATGTATTTTTAACTGCATTAATTATAAAATATTATTATTAAACATTGATTTATATTTTCATGAAAAATGTTTTTTATATATATGGTTAATAGATACCAGATTGTTTCCTTTAGTTAAAAGTCTACGTTCTAACAAGTATTTACCCCTTTGTAAATATATGTACAATGTACACATTAATTATTATACATTATTCAACATTAGTATAACCAAACTAAATTAGGAATGTATATTTTATTGAAATATATATTCCTAATTAAGTTTTGTTTAAATAATTTATGCCATTAAGTATATATTGTATTACATTGTTTTATGTTATAATAGGTACACCTACTCAATGTTAATACATATTTTAAAGCTATGATATTTTTCTTGCAGCTTGTGGTCGAAAGCATAATCATAGGCACAAATAGAGGGGGTCTGAAGGACTGAGACCCCTCCTAACAGTTATAACCCCACCAAAAAACCTGAAGTTCTTCACCACATAAGAATATATGAAAACATTTTCATCTCTATACACCAAAATCTTTAGCTCCCCAAATCTCAAACACACTTTGCGCCTATGCAAATAAATTTTAATTTAATTTAATTTATAAAATAAACTAAAATCTTCAGGATATACCGAGAGCAAGTGCCCAAGTAGATAGGACTACACAATATAAATAGATAACGGTTGCGATACTAATATTATATTAATAAATAATAATATATTATATAACTATTTTCTGCATGAAGTAGTTTAGTATAACTACTATAAGTACCTACAGTTATTTAATAAATGTCAGCATATAAATTTTATAGGTAGTTATAATATATAACATATGTCATATTCCTACCAAATATAACTATAACAAATGTATTAAATTTTATGTTTAGCAATAATTACCTTTGTTTATCATCTACAGATTGTACTTCGTCAGTTTTTGATTCATTATTGTCGTTCAATTCGGAAGAACCCTGAACGGCCTGAACTATTGGAGATATTTTATCATTACGCTCTACTCTGTGGTTCGATATTACAGTCTCGTTTTTGTTGCTAAGTGACGTAGATAGTTGTTCTGATTTTTTTGCTTCGTCCATTGGTTTGGCTATTGCCACGGCACAAACTAAAGCAAAACACAATAAAAACTTCATGATGACACTTTCAACTAATTTACTGTCTAACTGTATGTCGAATGCCAGACTGTATCAGAATTGAATGATAATATTAATAGTCTACGTAGGGATATAAGTAGGCATTCAGTAAAATGCGTTGTCAGCAATATTATGCAATACGGTAGTGAAGAAATTACATTGGTGTATACAATATTGCTGTTTAGATATTTAATATTATAAAATGGATAAATGAAAATATTATAGCGGTCGTGGAAAATAATATATATATAGATTCGATGTGTATATTAAAAATGTACGTTTTTGAATGTCCTTAATAAAATTAAAGTCTATATTATTTATAATTTATAGATACATATAGGCACTAATGTACTATATAGGAATGTTATATCACATATGAATACGAGTGTTATTTTTATATTCTAATTGAAGCAAGATAACTTACAACTATATTAGGTTTTTTTCATAAATATGGCACAATGCATATTTAATTTAAAATGTTATATATACAAACTACAAAATATAACAATTTAATTAAGGCTTTTTAATGGATCTGCAGAGTTATTTACTTTTAAATCGATAAAAAAATATGATTATGTATTTAAAGAAAAATACTTTAGAAATTAAAAATACATAATAATTTAATACAATTTTTCTAAAATAAATCTAATTAATGTTAAGTATCCAGATAAAATAAGCGTACATTTATTTTATCAAGCAATATATATTTTTATTTAACCTAAATTTGGTAATTTCTAACTAAATTAATTTTTTAATGATATCTGTGTTGGAAGTAGTTTCCCAATGACACCCCCTTCCCTCAAGATCTTCACGTCCTGTAATTCTCATATCATCATATTTACTTATTATATAAATTGTATATAGATTGAAAATTTTCTTAAATAAAAAAAAAAAAAAAAAATGATATCTGTGCATATAATTTATTTATTGAATTTTTGTATTGAAGATTGGAACTGGATAAATTAAGGTCATTAATACGATACATTATGCAATTTATAACATTACGACAATTTTCTCCGAATGACAAATCACTACCACCTTTGGGAAAGACACTTTGGTGGATACCATCAGCAACGAAAAATTTAGCGTTAATAAGTAAGTTTTGAAACCAGTTTATCCGAAGTTTTACTGATATTTTAAAATATTAGGTTATTGATAAACATTTATAATATTAAATTAATTAAAACACAATATTTAAAGTTACTTTAAATGTATTCCAGATTCAGCCAACAAATTAGGAACCGAACTATTACATTTTACTGAATTATATAACTCTGCTTTGGATCACATTGATCTGATGCATGATTATTACAATTGGCAAAGTTTAGGACCGTATGAATGTTTTTCTTATTGCCAATATCCATTTATTCTGAGCATTGTTGCAAAGAGGATCATACTTACTAAAGATTCAGAACAGCAAATGATTCTAAATGCTAGAAAATCATTGGTATCTAAGGTTGCAAGAAGGCAGACACCTAATATCGATATATTCTTTTTAAATATAAACGTCAGAAGATCACATTTGGTACAGGATTCACTAAATGAGGTAAAAAAAATATATTCTTGTATCGTTAAAATCCTAAATATTTCTTTGCATGAATCACGATAAAATATTTCCCATCTCTATTCCTTTTTTAAATATTTCCAGTTGTCAATCTGATAAAACACCTGCTATTGCATCATATAGTCATACTTCATAAGCTCTGTAAAAGTTAAAAATATAACTACTTAACGGTAAATATAATTATTCAGTATTCTTATACAATATAATATATTAATATTATGTTATATTGTTAGGTATATATTTATATTATATTATAACATAATATTTCGTAAAACATATAAAATATTCATTTTATTTATCTATTAACAAAAAAATCAAAATTATTTTGAACGCTTTAACTTTTAACTATTGTTTGTTTCAATCTAATGGCCTTTGTTGTAGATGTTATTTTTTAGAGATCATATTGTTTGTTTTTCAAATGTTTTTGTAAACAATTGAGGAATGCATATTTATAATCAATAAAGATTTCGACTCCTTTAAAAAATAAATAGTTTGTTTAATTAAAAATTATAAGCTGAATATATAATGATGACCTATACTATATTTACCTACTTCTATTGCTGCAATTATTATTTTTTTTACGTTTTTATTTTGTTTTGGTTGTTTAAATTTGTATTTCCGACGTAGGTATATCCGTATCTATATATGTTGACTTATCGGAGTCAGGAAAATAACCAAAGTATGTTTCTTCCTTGTTAAATAAAATTGATTCATGTGTCATGTTTTAGTTTTGAAATTAATTGTTCATTATAATTTTTGTTTGTTTGACTATGATTTATTATAAGATAATCTTTTTTGTAATATATGGTATAAAATATAAATCCTAAATAATAAACCACATTATAAATATCATAAGTAGGTATAAATCAGTTGGCAATCATCAACTTTTAAATAAATACAGCATTAGGTACAAACTCGTTTAGTATTAATTATATTTCCGTGTCAAGGGAGAGGACATTTGTGTAGTAATTTAGTATTAAATGATGCACCACCGTCATATGTTATTCTGAACTGAAAAAAATTGTTTGTAGATATCTGTAAAAAATAAATTCGCTGTCACGTAAGGCCTTAGAACAGCTAGAACAACTTAATATCTTATAAAAAATGTGTTAACAATATATTATTGACAGTAGTTTAAAAATCACATGGCACATTTCCAAATAATATTTTTGCCTATTATAAGCTAAGTTTACAGTAAGTACATTAGCCATTAGGTACCTACAGTTTTCAAACGTTATTCGTATCGTTGAGACGACTAGGCGTCAGGTGAGAAGGTATTGGACCGTTTATCGGTTTGAAAATATTTAGTAATAATTGAAGAAATTAAACAATTGGGCCAGCCAACTAAAAATATCCTGTTTCTTATAGACGATATTATACAGAAAAGAACATAATATTATATAATATAATAATTGTTAATTATTATTAACTTATTATTAAGTAGGTAGGTAATAGGTGATAGGTATACTTAAAATATGACGACCGTGTTACAGATTGCTTTCAAACAGAAGGATTTAAAGAAAAAGTTAAAAGTGACATTCGCCGGGGAACCAGGACTAGACATGGGTGGTCTGACCAAGGAATGGTTTTTACTTCTGATTCGCGAAATATTTCACGCCGAATACGGCATGTTCGTGTATTACTCGCACTCGCGGTGCTACTGGTTCAGCACCGGCCAAACGGACCACACGAACCTCCGCGAATACAATCTCATTGGTGTACTGATGGGCCTGGCAGTGTATAATTCCATTATACTAGACCTGAGTTTTCCTGGAATTTGCTACAGGAAACTTTTATCGCCACCGGTCGTGCCTACTACCGTCAACGACGACAGGGTGGGCGTCGTTGATAATCCCACGTTAGACGACTTGAACGAGATCATGCCAGTCAGTGTATAGTATATTATGTAACCACTATACACATTTATTACAAATTTAAATGTCATGTGAAAACTCTTACATTTTTAACTCTACGATCAATAATGACACCATGGATGGTTTGGTCTTAATAAATATCATAAACAAATCTTAAAAATCTCAAACCAACAATTTTCAAGTTTTTCCCAAAAAATCTTAGATGTCTAATTCAGTTACTGGACAAAATTATCATAAAGAAATCTGAGAATTTGATCTGCTGTATAGTAGATGTAGACTTCAAAATGTTCCACGTCAATCACAATATTATAGCAAGTCATTGTTGTAAATGTTTGTAATGAATGAATATCAGAATGAGTTACATTAAATAGTTAAATTTAAAATCTTATACCTCAATATATTGACATAATAACAGTATAACAATTCATAGTTCATAGTATAAATAGCGTAAAATTAGCTTAAATATCTAAAAATGTGATTGTGCAAAGTAAATAAAAATATATGTAATAGAAAAATGTTTATTATATTTTTTGAATTACTACAAGAAAATTAATTTTAGTTTTTGTTTCAATACCTATACAACTTTGTAAAAAAATTGAATTTCAAACTCCTTCAAAAAAAATTGAGCTTATTATTGCTTATATGTATATTCTGGTATTTTAAATTACTAAAAGACCATCTATTATAATATTTTTGTTTAACTATAACCAAATTTCTGACATATACGATTTACTTGATAATTACTATAATTTATGATTCTCAGCTAGCGCCTTGTGGTCTACTTGGTTTTTCTTAATATATCCATATATTATTTAGTGTTATAGGTACTATACATTAATAAATATACCTATTATTTATCCTAATTGTCGAGGTTTAATTTTAGGATGTAGCCAGTGGCTTGAAACATCTACTTGAATACGAGGGAAATGTTGAAGAAGATATGGGACTTACATTTCAGGTATCTTCTTACCTATTTATATTAATTATTAAATACATTATTAAATATTTCAAATTGTATGATTTAAGTAAGAAACAAATAACAATATTGTAGGTATTTAATTTACTTAGGTATTTTATTAGTTTTAAATAATTGAAAGTAGGTAAATATAGGTATAATTATATTATATTTATACATAAATATCTTATAGTCTTATACTACATGAAGTCGCTCTGCTGTATATCAGAAACATCACTGTTATAGTCAATGTATATTGTATATGTTAAATTTAAATTCAATGATAAATTATTGCATACGAAAAATGATTCTATACTTCTTAGGATATTTTATTAAATATTATAATAATGCCACTGGTAATTATAGTAATTGCGTTAAGGACCGTAACATTTTTCAACTATAAAAAGTGTCTAAAAAAACAAATTAACCTAGTTAGCTAGCTCATCATATTATATAAGTTTTCAATACTTATAGTTATAACGAATCAAACATTCAAAAAAAAAATTCATTTTTATTTTTGTGTTCTCTGGATATATAATAGGAAGAGGATAACGGAAAATTATTCCTAACTCACAGTGCCTTCAATCTTCATTCTTTGTAATAACCACATTATTCACTACTTTTGATTTGATATAAATCGCGTATTAGCTAGAGGTGTATAGGTACTATATGTCCGTATACCTTCCTATTATGTAGAAATATATATTTGATTTGTAGGTACCTTGTATTGCAGTGGAAAATTTAAAAAAAAATACTTTTTATTTACAGTTTTGGGTAGTGACGTAAAGCAAATTACAAAATTACTATAACGAAATTACTTTTGCAGTAACGCTGTAGTAATTTAATTTTTTTTATTTAAATTAACGCAATTGTAACAAAATTACTTTTTAAAAGTTATTTACTTGGAGTTACGTGTTATCGTCCAACTAAAATAAGTTATGAATGTAGAAAGTTTGAAAAAAACCAGGGGACAGAATATTAGAAAAAAATTAAAAATCAATTACATTTATTTACGGTTCCGAAAGTTTTTATTACAAATAATAATCAACAATATTTTTAAAGATACCAAGAATTAATACTTATACATTTTCTTCATATACCTACAACATTAAGTCATTAACAATGTACCTTTACTACTTATAATTCGTTATGGACTGATTTTGTATTTATTTTTTAAAAAAACTAACGTTATTTTTAACGCCCTACTTTTTGAATGGTAAATAAAGTAACGTGATAAAAATAATGCAGAGTAACGCGAATGTAATTCAAATAAAAACATTTAATGTAAAGAGTAACGTAGTTTTATTACTTTTCAAATGTTATTTACCCAACACTGCAGTTATATATATATACTTACCTGACTGTAGTACTGTACCTATGTTTTACTTAATCTATTCGTCAAAAAACTGTTAGTTTACTCGGAACGTAAGGGGTGTACTGGGTTAAATGTTAACGTAATAATTTTACTCTTAAATTACAAATTTTCACATATTATGACTTATAGCTGGAAAAGAATAAAAATAATATGTGAAAATATGTAATTTAAGAGTAAAATTGTTACGTTAACTGTAGATACCTACATCCCTCTATACAGGGACGTAGCCAGAATTTTATTTCGGAGGGGGTCAAACCAAAAAAAAAATAATAATAATAATAATAATAACTAATTTTAACCATTCTATTATTAATCAATCAAAAATTAAATTCGTTATGACTTACTAGTTACTATATTATGCTAGCTATGTTATGTACATATTGTAAAAAAAGTATCGTATAAATAAAAAAAATGTAGGTATAAATATAACATAGATATAATAAAATTTATAATAATAAATTTCTTTTTGATTTTGCCATTATATTCAACACTTTTGGTGAAACTGATATTTCCCAATGAACTGATAAAAGAGTCAGCCCTGTTAAACGGTCATTTCCAATTTGGTTTCGAAGTAGTGTTTTTTACTCTTTTTAAAGTTGAAAATGATCGTTCAACTTCAGTTGTAGATACTGGGAGGGTTGCCATCTTAACTTATAGGTACTAATTAGTACTGTGTCATTTCTTATCAACATGGTTATTATAGAGTTTATAGTTTATACGATTATACGTGGGTTTATCGTCATCTACCTCATACCCAGCTATTTGGTATACGTATAAAAAAAATTTCGTCGATGACATTTCGGGGGTGGACCCCCCTCCCCCCCCCTCTGGCTACGTCCCTGCCTCTATATGATATAGGTGCTATATTGCTATAGTATTTTACAATTATACGTTCTATTATATAATATATATACAAACAGCACACGAATACACGATGCCTATTTCAGTCATATATGTTTATAAATAGGTATCATTAGAGGAACACAGAACACCTAAAACGCACAAACTAAAACCAAACGGAGAAAATATACCAGTTACGAATGA
The DNA here is from genome assembly GCA_027563435.1 of Nasonovia ribisnigri. Taxonomy (NCBI): domain Eukaryota; kingdom Metazoa; phylum Arthropoda; class Insecta; order Hemiptera; family Aphididae; genus Nasonovia; species Nasonovia ribisnigri. The sequence continues at coordinate 24,212 of JANEHU010002266.1, forward strand.
AAGTCGTGAAGAGTATGTAAACTTGTACTTGAATTGGGTACTGAATTTATCCATTTACGAACAGTTCCGTGCATTTTACTTTGGATTTCACAGCGTATGCGCCTCCAACGCTTTAATTGCAAGTGCTCCAGTCATAATGTCATATGCAATATTATTATTTATTTCTAATTTCAATTATTCGCTTCAAATAAAATGTGTTTTCATCTGTCTTGAGAATGATAAATAGTTTTATTATATAATATTATTATTGTGCAGATGCTGAGACCAGAAGAAGTCGAATTACTGGTCTGCGGCACGGACGCATTAGATTTGCACGAACTCCGCAAAGCCACAGAATACGATGGATATCGACCGGACGACAACATTATTAGGTGAGAAACTAAGTGTACTTCTGTAACATACCTACATATTATATGATTGATATTTAGTCTCTTCGAAATTAAAATTTTAAATGTATAACCAATTATATTATATAATTTATTTTTTAATTTATCTATATAGCATCTTTTGGAATGTTATTGAATCGTTATCGGACGATCAAAAGCGTAAATTCTTACTGTTCGTCACTGGAAGCGACCGCGTGCCAGTTGGTGGGATGGGAGACATGAATTTCAAAATAACTAGGGGTCCTAACAGATCTGATTACTTGCCCGAAGCGCATACATGTTTTAATCAGTTAGTGTTACCCCAATATCCAGATCACGATCAACTTAAGGAGAAACTGGTGACGGCCATACTAAATTCTGAAGGATTTGGAATGGAATAAATGATGTATAGTATAGTTTTAATAATTACTGTCAATTAGTAAAGTTATTACTTATTAGTGTGTACCTATATAGAAGGTATATACCTCAAAAACCTAATACCTAATTAAAATTAAGTTTCAATCGATTGTTTTAGAATAAAATTTAGTAGCTAAGGATTAGTATAGGTGCTATATTTATGTTTTATTTTTCCGCGGAGCCCTCTTTCGCTATACCAAAGTATTATTTACCTATACTACTGTTAGTCTATACTCAGTGGCAGCTATTAAATATAGGTACCTAGATATATGGGCATATGGCTATATAGTATAATTGTCTATTTATAGTTTATGGAAATACATTTATATGCTTGTTAATTATTTAATTAGTTCAATCAACAAATATCGTACATATGAGACATCTCTATACTTAACAACAGTCTTGAAATAAAACATACGAACATTATTTTTTGAATTGTAAACAATGGACGTTTGTATTTATGTGTTTTATTTATTAAACATTCAACTGTTTATAAATACAATATATTTCTGTTGCCATTTGTCCTACTGACAAGTTAAATATGTATTAAATTAGGTATGTATATTGTATGGTCATAAAGTGATAATAATATATTGCCTAAGAAAAATTAAGATAATTTACTATTTTTTTTTTTTTATGAATAAATTGTAATAAGTACCTATACCCACATTATAAACTAGTAGTTAGTGTGGCAAGGAGCTGCTAGTCGGGTCCCAACTATCCCAAGTACTATAGGTACTCACAGGTACTACACTAGTTGGGTTCGAGATCATGGCTGGAATAAATTTCTATTTAGACGCACGCGGGGGCGTGTGTGAAAGTGCAGGAGTGTATGTGTGTTATTGTTGTACAAAGTTTTAAAAATTCAGACTTTTTTCATTTCAATTACAAACTTACTTGATACAAAATCAAGAAAGTAAAATCTACCCCGGGCCTCGCAAAACCTCCCGCTGGCGCTGGTTATCGTAACATCATTGTTATGTATAATACGTTGGGTAGGTATTTCATATTTTATCTTACAATACAGATTAATTTTGCTATTTTTATTACCGTACCTTCTAATGCACATGATTTTTCTATCTACTTTACCTTCTATTTCTGTAGATTTTCCCCGGACTTTTTTTCCTACTCCTGAGACCAACTAGGTTAATTTATATTAAATATAAAAAGGTTATATATATACATATATTTTGTTCTGAGGTCAGGTATATGCTGTACGCCTATACCTATAGCATTAAAGCTTATATTATACATGGAAAGTAATGCGTCTTGACTCCCAGACTCTGGTAGCCAGTAGGTACCTAGGGCCTATGCAGTATACAGTATAAGAATTAGGCAGGCAATAAGAATAAAAATATAAACAACTAGAAATCCAATTTTCAGGCTATTCTTCCCTTTTATATTATGATTTCTTAATAAGATGATTTAATAAGACTTTTAGTTCTTCTCTGATGTCCTGTAATTGTAATTATTTTGTACAATCAAATGACAACATAAAAAAAATGTAATAAGTATTTTGGCTAACATTGTACAGCTATTACAGAAAACAAATTATAAAAAGAAGTACATATTGGTAATAGTTTGTAATACTATTTTTTTTAAATTGTTATTTAAAGATCTGTTGATTTAAATAACAATTAAGTTTGATGTTAAAACTAATTATTATTCAAATTATTTACGATTTCGAATTTTGAGACTATCCTAAATTGTTTTTTTTATTTATTAATTTTAATTTGTAATTGATGATATTAACAATTAATTCAATATACAACTCAATTAATTAAAATGATTCACAAGACCACAAGCACACTACCACCACTACAAGTATTTCTATTTACTAGGGAGGATTGAATTTTTTATTTTGACCCGCAAAGTACTAACTAGATTTACTTCTCTACCAGAAAATATGATGAAGTAAAAAAATCAAAGCATTTTTTACAGCCCCCAAATAGTGATGAGAACAAAAAAATAAATACATATCATTGTTAAACGAATACATTCATACCTCTGTTCAGAATCTAAAATGAAAACTGCATAAAATATTATGAATGTATCCTGAATGCCTAATGTTGTCAAACGATTAATACCTACCAAATTATTAATAAACTAAACTATATACATTTATTAGGTGATTGCAAATGAAAATATGTTTTATCAAGTTTATGTTGTTTATAATACTTTAAGTAAGACATTTTATTTATAAATACTACAGCTAAAAACAATATGATATGTTTACGAAGCACTAGTTTTAAGTTTTTTAATACTGCATGAAAGGTTCACAAAGTAAATTAATAATTATTGTAAAAAAAAAATAATAATAATACACATTAAATAAAGATTAATCAAAGATATAGGTATTAGAGGAACTAATATTATAAGGTAGGGGTTTTCAACCTTTTCGGATCCACAGCTCTTCTGATTTTGAAAGCTCCCATACAAACAATGATAATAACAAAATTAACACATTTTTATTTTCTACTGCAGAACTGCGTCTCCCTTGATAATAATCAATAACAGCCCTGAGAGCCGCTACGCACAGGTTGAAAACCCTTGTTATAATGTAAGGTATTTAGAAAAAGAAAACAAAAGAGTCAAAAAACTAAGAGTAATTAAAAAAATAGTTTTGAATTTTACAATTTATCTGGATTAATTGTTATAGTTAAATTTCTGTCAGGCCAGTTGACAGTTTTTGGCAAAGGCTCCTATAAAAGTATAAAAATAAATATCAACCATGATTGCCTAAATAAAATACATATTATGAATATTTATAAATGTATTTACCATAACTGGCTCATTAAGGAACTTTAAACTAGATTCCATTAAATCGAGGAAACTATTTGGCACTAGCACTTGCAACCAAGATCCTTGAGCTACAAATGGTTTTTCCTCGCTGACAAGAGATCCAGATACAGATGGAGCAACAAAAGTAATAGTTGCATCACCAGTTAATGCTTTAAAAGTAAAATGACGACCATGCCTAATACGACCTCTGAAAATTAAATTTGTAATTAATATTTTTTACAAACTTTAAAGAAAACTTAGTATTATTTAATTAATTAACAAAATAAATATACTTCAATACAAAAGGTAGCAAAAGTCCAGCTTCTAAATTAAAAGTTAAATGGACATTTTCTATAAATTGTTCTTGATTCAATTCTGATAATTCGAAACTTTTATAATTTGAATTACCATCAGTTTCTTTCAAATCCCTATTAAACAAACAAGTTAATTAGTTGATACATTTTAAAACTTTTTATTGAACAATATAAAAAAATTACTCGTTTGGTGCTCTTGAATTATTAATAATACGTAAATTGTTCATGGAATGTTCAACTGACTTATAAACTAATGCTTTGTCACCTTAAATTTAGAAAAATATTGTTCATATTAATAATTAAATGTAAATATTACATTTATTAATAGGTTACATACATCTGTTATTTAATTCTTCCCATGAACAATGAGCACTTATACCACATAAATTTGAACCTTCAGTTTTGATACCTTCAGTAATTTCATCATGAACGGAAGGATCCACATCAAACATACTTTCACCTCTACGCATATTTGTTATTAGCCACGAACCTCCAGTACTGTAATAATCACATAAAATAATATTAAATTATAAATTCTTAAGCATCACAGATACAAATTATAATATAATATAATTCAATAATAATTTTTAAAATCAAATTAAACTTTTATAGAATTACATTGTTTATATTACAAAAAGTATATATTTACACTGAATGTCTTTTCAATATTTGCAATACTCCTGGCCCATTCCATCTTTGAACAGCTTGTAGTTCTTCTAAACATGCACCAACAATTTGTACAAATCTAACTGATCCATGTGGTGTGACAGTGACCTGTAGTTGGGGATCTTCGCCCATCAGCATATGTTGTAAACGGCTCTCACTACCATCCAAACCACAATGCCAAGATACATGATCACCAGCATATAATGTATTTCCTATAATGTTACTCGTGTTACTTGTCAAGTTGTTATAAACATTAAATATAATAAGTGCTCTGAAAATTTGTACCATATAATATTAGATAAACTAAAACTTATGCTTATAATACAAGTAGAAAGAACAACCTCCTTAGATCCTGTATATATATATATGTGGGTTCTATTAGAATTTTATTAGTACACAAACAATCTCACCCAGGTGTTGCCCATACCAAAGATTGCTTTTTTTTTATAAATATATATTATACATATTACGTAAAAAAATGTATTTGCCATATGTCTACTAATTACAATAGTAATACAATGTGTCACCAATGGCAACTATTTAAATAAACAAAAAAATATTCATGTGTGACCCTACCATTTACCTATCTATAAGGGTTGAAAAAATAAGCTGTAAACATCCCCCAAGTCTCAAGGAATCCATTGATTGACTTTTACTAAACTTCAACTTTTAATTAAAATGGTATACCAGTTTTTGATCCATTAACTTTGGATAACCATATAATGCTATATAGGTGTATCTTGGTGTTAATGTATCTCAGGACATGGGGAAATTGATGTTGGTGTACCTTGCTTTATGAACTGATTCAACCAATATTGACTTAGGAGGATTGGATATTATAAGTATAAATCGAACGTTTTCAAATACTCTAAACTTTCCTGATATCTCTAAGAATAATTATAAATTTTCACAAAATTAGTCAAGTGGGCGATATAGTGTCCAAGCAGATAACCGGAAATAAAGGTCATTTGCACATACTGTACTGTACTGTACTGTACTTGTACTGTTGGAACAGATGACTTGCGTCGTTTGACCACCAGGAAAATCTCTAGGAGTAGAAGAGGGGACCCGGGGACCCTGAAACGGCCAACATTTAGACGTGATTTACCAGAGAAAAAACATGCACCTTTACGCCAGTTTGTACTTAGAATATTTTTTAAAAATAAAAACACTTAAAATATTTTGGTTTGAACTTATAACAACTCCAAGCTACATTCTTATCCATCAACTAGTTGTCAGTACATGGAGCTGTTACTTAAAAAATATAACAATATTATTGACTATGGTCAATAGGAAAATTTATGGTATTTTCACTTAGTTGTGAAAAAGTATTATAATACTATACAATAATAACTTTAGTAGTTACTAAGTTACTTTAGTAGTTATATTACACTATACCTGTTTTAAAAACGTATTTAGCAAGTGACTGCATCAAACGAGCAGGCCAAGTAGGAGGAGATGTTTCTGAAGAATCTTTAAGAAGACGAAATGTCAATTCAAAGCCAAATCCACTTGGCCCATCTGATCCATTTGTAGTATTATGAACACGATTATCACCATGCAAGTCCGATAAACCAAAACTATACAATTCCATTAAACAATTTGATTAACTAATAAAACGTAATATACATTAAAGGTTTAAGCATATATCACAATAAAATAAAATACATTTTCAACTTATTTACTACCTGGTGATTCATTTAACATAAGATAAGTATTGTTTCAAACAGAATAAATATTTTTAAACATTTTTAGTTCACATGGTTTCAAAAAAATATACCCTTATAATTTTTTTAAGTTTTTACTTTTTTGAATGGCAAAATATAGTTTTAATTACATCTTTGAAAGCAGAATATTTTTCTTAGTATTTTGATATATAAAAATTGAATTTAGTACGAGTAACTTATGAGTTATATTTATTTAAAGTCTAGATGAGCGGAGTTGAGAGGTACAGTTACCTCACAAAATGTTGGGCCAGTAAACTTTAAATGCTATTAATTCATAAATTAGTTGTCCTAAATTCGATTTTTATGTATTGAAATACATATAAAAATATTTTGCTTTAGAATATGAAATTATAACTGTATGTTGTTGTTAAAAAAGTAAAAAAGTAAAAAGTATTTAAAAATATATATATACTTAATTAAATAATGAGTGATTCATGATAAAAGAATCACCTTGTATAGTATACAACAAATAAATAATATAATTACCTAATATAATGCCAATGTGGTGGAATACCAATCATTCGATCACCTGGATTATTATACATGCTAATATAATCTAATGGATCAGGACCACCAAGCCTATAATTATATAACATATAGATTATATCAAATGTGTCTATTATTATTTAAGAATTAAGAAGTAATAAAACATAACAATTTCTAAAATAAAGATAATAGTTGATAAATACAACACTATTATACAGTTATATTAATAATATACACTCAACAGTTTAATATTAATTATTATTGAATGAGTAACTGCTAATATCCAAAATGTGGCTGACAAATTAATGCATTATACAACTAGTACAGCCGTACAGTGTGGCTGTCTAAATAAATATTTTCCATAAGGTTGACACAGAAAAAACGAATAAAAATAGTGACCCACCCAGCACCCTACAAAAAAAAATACAATAATAATATTTAGTCATATTTTCATTTTTATAAAAAATAAGCTTAAAATTAATTTCTTAGGTAAAAAGCTTGGCTAGCACCTATCTAATATAGTCATAAACTATAGATTATATACCTATCTTAATTCTTAATTTTTCATAGTTCATATTATTATGAAAAATGTTTATAACATTATCTAAAATAAACCTACCAATTTTTAATTTTAATTAATAAATATAAACATATAGGATGAAAGTATTATATTTCTTAATTTTAGCTTCTATTTAAAAATAGGTATTCATTATACTTAATAAATAACAATAAACTATTCAAATGAACATGTGTCAACCAAAAATAGATACAGACAGGAAATGATAATAAAAAATGGTCTTTTCACCCTGGTCCAACCCCACCTTATATCAATTAGTTTTTATACATTGTATTTTTAGAAACATTTTAAGCTTTAATAATCTTGTGTAAAAAATCAACTATTTTAACTAACAATAATATTAAACTAATCAAACTTACTAAAAAATATGTCTTTGTAGTTTTTTTTATATGCGTTTCATTATAATAAATACCAATCTGTGTTTCTTATTTTGGAGTCAAGCAGCTCAAAAGAAAAAAATATAAACCATAATAATAATATGTATTTGATTGTTCTACTATTTAATAGTAATTTATTTAAAATAGACAATAACAAAATGAATTACAATAATTATGACTTAATTTGTTAATGGTACGAGTATCAGACAACTTGCAGCAGTTCTGTATAATATATACCAATTATTTAATTGATCACAGGAACTAGTTGTATATTAATGTATGTACATTTCAATAGCTTAACATTATTTAAGAAATAAATATAAAACCTAAATAAAAATGTTGGTTACAAAATGAGATGTGCAGAACTGTTTTGTTATAGTTTGGTCTAATAAATAACAATAACAGATGTTACGCAATGTCCAGATATCCTCTAATGACAATTTAATTACTTACTCATGGTTTATTTATGTAAAATACTCATTTATTCGTTATTCGAATCTCTAATACTTGTAAGGTAAGTAGCAATAAAAAAGTTAGTAGCTATTATAATACATATATATATATATATAATGGAAGATACATTTATTCAGCAATATATTAATAATTATGACTACCTTATCAAATTACCAACACACTTTAATATAATTTCTCACCAGAACTTAATTACAGTTGTGGCTTGTAAAGGATTACACTGATCTGGATATATCCTTTTACACAACATGTAAAGTGAAGCAAGGCCAGCTGGTGGAGTTTGTGGTATATAAGGCACTTCAGTAATTGATCTCGGAGTACGCATACATTGCACTCCATTCTGGTGGACAGATTCGTTCATTTTCTTAGTTCAAAATACTAAAAATAGTTCAAAAGCGTATTAAACAGTAAAATGAAATCTAATATTCTTTGAATAAGGTGAGTATTTCTTACCTATAACATTCTGTAGACTCAGAGTTAATCGACAACAATAGTTTAAAAAATATGAAAATAGATAACAATTATATGGTAAGAACTTAATTGCAAACTGGCTTGGCAACAAAACAAATAAAATTATAATATGCTCAGAGGCCTGGGGACACGGATTATTGTAGGCGATTTTCAAATCGACATAATACAAAGTACGGCGAACACTACTGTAGTACTGTAGTTATTAATATAGCACAATTTATTACAGCAACAGCAGCCCCTAGCCAACAGTCAGCAATGGACATAAGTATTAAGTAGTGAGAAGTACCTAAGTGTGTTAACGACGTTGCTACTTAGTGGTTACACTCTTTCTGATTGGCGACTGCCGAGCACAGACAAGAATACTGCTGCCGAGTGCCGACTGGTGTAGTGGTATTTACTACATAGGTATCAGACATTTTTTGAGAGATATGATTATACAGAGTGTGTCAAATATTAATTTTTTTTAAATTAATTTTTTTCTTAGAATTTCAGTTCGTACAATTAAATTAAAATAAAATTATGTAAAGCATAGACTTTAAATTTTACCGCTAAAGTCTAAATGTCTAAAAACTACACGAAATCCACACAGGATTTAATGCTTTAAGACGAATGGGTTGCTGCTACCCAGTCATTCAGTCATTCAGTCACTCTGTATTTTTAAATACAAGGTATTCCATTCTACTCAGTCCACACACCATGGTGTCGTCATTCTTGTTTTTCATTGCTACCAATACCTACCGAATCTACAATATTCAAATACTCTTAAGATATTTTCATAATAAATTCTTACTATCTTTAAAACACATAAAATATATACGTATAATTATGTATATTTTTCAGACTAGAATAAAATGTGTTCTAAAAAAGGTTTTTTCTCCTAGTTTAGAATACTTACAAATTACTTACCTATTTATTTACTATAAACAACAATAAAAAAGCACGTACATATCCTTATCCTGTAGTCAGTACCTATCTTACCTACACATAATTTTACCTGTTGCTTCGAGAGTTAAAGTGAAAGTGTGTGTATGGCATACAAATCGTAGTACAATCATTCAATATTTGATCGTCAGTCATTAACACACTGCACTATGAGCAATAAGTCGATTGTCGTAATAATACTCTTAGTGTCAATACTGATCAACTTTTCCGACAGCGTTGTGAAACGATGTTTCAGTTGCCGTTCCCGTGGAGATTTAGGAAGCTGTAAGGATCGATTTAAGTACACCAACCTCACACAGGTCAGCTTAGAATCCGGTATAGGAGTGGAAGCTGTTCCGTGTGCCTCGGGATGGTGTGGGAAAATAATTGAGACACGAAATTCTGATGCCAAAGAACAAGAATTCGATACAGCAACACAAAGGACGTGTTTGCAGAGAGGACCTTCAGACGGAGAAGAACGTTGTGATGACACCATGTGGGAGTATAAAAAAGTTTTTATGTGTTTTTGTCATGGCGACCTCTGTAACAATGCACCACCAGCTTCCAAAAGTTATAACTTCTATCTTCTTACATTAACTCTTGGTATCCCTATTATACTTACTCAGTTGCTCATTTGATAGGTATTTTAACAATTAATAAATGATTTTCAAAACTAACTTGTAAAATAAAAAAAATAAATATTGTGTGTAAATATTGACTATTGTACCTATACCAATTTTTTTCTTTTAACTAAATAAAACAATGTCTTTAAATTGTAAGTATGCTGTATACCTACTATTTTTCAAAACCTAAAAAAATTTTTTTTATATGAAAAATACAATCTATTTTGTCCAAGGGCATAAGCATAATAAGAATATGTGCTACAAGCAATAATTGTGCTACAAACATGAAAAAGGACAAGAAAAGAAACCATCCAGTGATTGAACTTCCTTAATACCTAAATAATAAAATAAGTTTTAAAGTCTGTATTTATCTTATCAAAAATTATTTAAATTAATCTCAAACAGAATATCTGCTTATTGCATCATAATAATATCAGAACCATACAATTATATTATAAATCATGATGACTCCAAAAATAAATGCAATCTCCATATCATTGAACTTTGCTATTATGAATTATGATTAGGGATTTATGTACCTATTGTATTTACACAAATATTTGTGTATAGGACTAGTATAGGTACCTAAACATCTAATTTAATTCTATAAAATAAAATAAGCAGCTATTAATTTCTATATTCAAATAAATAGGTACCTACTGGCTACTATATACTATATTATAGTTTACAGGGGCATATTTAGAAACTTATAATGGCGGGGGAGGGGGTCACAAACAAAAATTCAAATTATACCTCACATTAATGGCCTTTTAAAAATAATGTATGCAATAAAGAATAATTAAGGTGAATGAGGGCTCCCGTGCCCCTCGTAAAATATGCCCCTGATAGAATAGTAGAATAGTAAATACTGATGTCTGTAAAAGTATCTAAAAACTACTTGTTTCCCCTTACTTAACTATAAAAACCAAAATATTGCTTTAAATTTTCTCATTTATAATTTTAAAAATTAAATGTGTAATTACAAATAAAATGTTCATCCTTTTTAGATCATTCATTATTATAACTTTTAATATTATAGACATTTTTATCAAATGGCTACTATTATATTACTTTTTTTTTTATCTGTTCTTATTTATAAATGTATAGGTATAACTGTATAAGCACTGATTAATGTACAATGTTATAAGGTACTTACACAGGGCTTAAAGTGGGAAAAAATTCCATATAGTTTTAAGCGTTGCATATATAATTTTATGTGTAATGTCTAATGTATAATAGTGATTGTATAAGCATACTCATCCCACTTTTAACCCTGAATAATATAAATTCTAATTTGTTAAAGGAGACGCTTTTTAACCGCCTTCAGAGGTAGGGTAACCAAGTTGCCCTGTGTCCCAACACTTTAACCCTTCTACCTACATAATAGGTTACCTACAACTAACAATTTATTTTAAACTATTATTACCATAGAAAAATTGGTAATTACTTAGTCATTATACCCACCTCTGCACTGCATACATTTTTTTTATGCATATTTTTTATTGTTAGGTGGTATAAATGTATGAAATTATGGTAATTTGTATTTTTAGGTATATCTAATATATAGAAGTTGTAGGTATTTTATATTGTAGCCTATAAGTATAATAGTGGCAATGTTTCGTGCCCCCTGACCACTTCTGTACTGTACTACTGTAATACTGTTTATACTAAGGAAGTAAGGACACAGGTAGTCGGATGCAATAGGTTATAATATTATGAGTTATGACTTATCAGTTATAATATACTTATCCTACAGTTACATAATATATGATCTAAGTAGGTAGTTAAACCTTAAACTGCGCCGATTCTGAACCACAATTTGAGATATTTTAAATTGTATCATAAACAAATTAGTAACTAGTACTTACTAGTTACTACCTACTATTAACATACCTATACCATCTAACTATAGACCGAGTTCAGACATCAGACTTTCAGAGTTGTAATTTATAAATCGTAATCGTGATTCAAGGTATTTTATATATATTATATATTTAAGTAGAAACCGTATCACAGTGGCTTATCCACAATTTTCTTGAGGGAGATTAAAATAAATTGTTGACATAGTTTATCTGAAAATAATATATTTATGAAAATGCAGTTATTATTTAACAATTTTCGTAGGAGGAGGAGGTTTTGCAACCCCCTAACCCCCGTCCAGGATATGATTCAGCACCACAGACATAAGGTAATAAGCTAACAAGGTATATCTTAGTGCTTAGTCAATGATCTGGATGTTGAATATATTCAGTTTAGTGATCTTTAATCGTGGTCGTAAACTTGTAATAAAATTTAATTTTTTTTTTGTGTCACTATATACTATAATATATTAATATGGTGTTATGACACTCATAACAAATTGACAAAATACATTCATATAATCATATGCTTAAATGCCTAATTGAGTTACACACAAATTTATTTTGTATGTTTGTTAATATTTGTCATGAATTCATGTTCATGTAAATAAGTGAAGACTATAGAAATTCTCTTATAGTCTTATTAATGGTTTATACTTAACAACACGACATAATAACATCGTGCTTATTGCTTAATAGTTTATAATTATGAATTTATTGTATATATATTTTATGTGACATGTTAATTTTTAGGATTAGTAGCTAGTAGCTACTTAATCTCTATTCTATGCTAGCTATGATTAAAACATTATTTTATTCAAAATTCATGTTTCTAATGTTCTTTCATTCTTTGTTTTTTAATAAATTATGAAAGTAATTTAATTAGAATTAATATAAATTATGAAACTACGATATTAATTGGTTGATGATAGTGGCTGCACTGGTAATACTTTTAAATTATCTTATCGCCTTTTAAACAAATAACAATATTATCTCGCCGCGGATGCTTATTTACGTTTATTGATCACACCACTCATCACACCATGATCTACCGATAGATTAAACTGTTAAATGTATGGGTATTATTGCCAGAGTAGATGTTTATTGTTTAATAGTTTTTTATTAATCACAAAGTGTGTAGTGTCTTCATTTTGTCCGTAACACAACAACACAACTATAATGAATTTGGTGCCCGAGAAAAACAGCGATTTCAGTACAACGGAGTATTGGGACTCTTTTTTTACAAAACGTAAAGCTACTTTCGAATGGTATGGTAATTATGAAAATTTAAAACGTTTACTCACAAAATATATTAGTGCTAAAGATGTTATATTAATGTCGGGATGTGGAAATTCTGATCTTAGTTTAAACTTGTACTCGGATGGGTTCATCAACATGACTAGTGTGGATAATAGTGAAGTTGTAATTGCCAATATGAATAATAAACATAAAAACAAATACCCGGGTCTAGTTTATGAAATTGAGGATATATTGAATACCAAATATGCCAATGAAAAGTTTAGTGCCGTCATTGACAAAGGAACACTGGATGCTTTGATGCCAGACGGTGAAGTGGAGTCTCTTACACGTGCAATGAAAATGTTTAACGAGATCAAAAGAATATTGAAATTTGGTGGGCGATATATATGTGTGTCCCTTCTTCAATATCATATTGCGCAGTTTATATTTTCCTATTTCAGTGAAGTCGGTTGGATAATTCGTGTTTGCCAATGTACAGAAGTTGAAGACTCACCAGATTTCAATGGCCAACCTGTATTTATGGTTATCTGCACCAAAGTAAATAAAATACCCGGAGCTAATCCAGTTCTTGAGTGGAATCCAGATGGACTTACAAATGAAAGATTAGATTCTATAAACGATCTATTAGAAATAGTTATTGATACTCAGAAATCTGTTTCAATGTGTTTTGATCTTACTAAATGTCAAATGGAAGACATATCAAATAATTATCGATTTGAAATTAATTGTTCCCAAACAAAAAAACCTCGTTATACAATTATGATCGTTGAATCTCCTACTCAAAAAAATCCAAATAAAATGACTTTTTCTGCATTTATTGTTCCTCATGGTCGAGAACATGAGTGGTTATTTAGCAGCGAAGAAGGGCAAGATATATTGCGACGGAATTGTAATGTAGATCGTTTAGCTATTATTAGTATGCATCGAGGACAGGTCTATAAAAATTTAAAACAAGTACAGCAAGAACTATCTAGACTCATGTTGAAAATAGCACCACAAGGTGTCATTAAACGTGGCGAAACCATATTATTTTTATCATTAGAACAACAACTTGGAGACAGAAAAATCATAATGGAAAGCAAAAGTGAACATTCTGGAAATTTTGTAATAGAGGAAGTAATTGGGCAAAAAGATGAAACTTATAGACGTTTAGTATTCCTTAACATGCCTCATATCATTCAATCAGAAACAAGATTACTGACTGAAAATGGAGAGATTAAAATCGATTATTCCCATTTCCTCAGTGATTACATACCATATTTGGGCCTGGGTGTGGGCATTTTAGCAAATCGATTAAATAGAGAATCTAAAATCCTTTTAATTGGTTTGGGTGGAGGTGTACTTACTAATTTGTTGTTAAATGCTTATAAAAATGTAAATATTGTTGCTTTAGAAATAGATCTAGTCGTTTACGAAATAGCCAAAGAAGCTTTTGGGTTGTTAGAGGACAGCAGATTAGAAGTAAACATTTGCGATGGTCTGGAGTATATATGCAATGCTGTCAAAAATAATGATAAATATGATGCAGTAGTATATGATGTTGATGTTAAAGATCCTACATTGGGTTTAAGTGGACCACCAAAAGCTTTTTTGAGACAAGATATACTGAATAACGTAAAAAGTTTAATTGGGGAAGAAGGTTTATTTTTATTGAACTTTGTCTGTCGTGCATCTGATGTTAAAGCTGAAATTTTAAATGTTTTGAAGACTAATTTTAAACAACTTACATCTTTAAAAATTGCTGAAGATATTAATAGAGTGCTGTTAGCAGGAAATAGTGATAAAGCATTTGATGCACACCTTTTGGAAAAAACTGCTGTATACATGAACCAATGCACCAAAAGTAACCCACTTATTGCCTGTGATGTTATTGATATTTCTGCTTTGAAGGAAAATATTGAAGATATTTAATGCTGAAAAATTGTATTAATGCTTTATTTTTTTTTTATACTTAATTACCTTTACTATTTAAGTTTATATGAATAATTTAATTTAGACACATTAAGTTTATAATATATTTAATTGTTACAATTTTTAAGGTTGTTACTATTATTTTTTTTTTTGATTACATAAGAACAATAATTATTTAGAAATATAAATATAGGTAATTAACAAATTTCTTAGATATCACATTTGTTTTTAACAACATTAGCTTTATTCTGAAATTATTATATTATTTGCTATACCAGCCTCATATTTTGTGGATAATTGGACATATTATTATATTAATTGTTGAATCTTAAAAAATAATTTTGTAATACAAACATTTTTATTTTATTCACTTATATTTTTTTACAAGTAAGGAGTAAGGTATAAGAGTATAATGATTTTTTTCTATTTAAAATATTGTCTAGAGTTAATTTACTCTTGACCCATAAATTACATGTATTTTACACAACACTAATATGCATAATACATATTTTAAAGGTTTAATTCACCCTGTTTAAAACAATTATATTTAATAAATTATTGGAAGCACACTTTATGAAAATGAAATGTTATCAAGAAAAATTAATTTGAGAAGTACATTGTTTCATTAGTGTTTGCTTGAGCTTCTATTAGACAATTTGTATCCAAGTTGCTAAGAGTATTAGTTATTCTGTCGACCAATTTTTTTCTGTACCTGTACACGGTGCGGTCCACTGTAGAGTCCGCAGTTACACAATCATTTCCTCCATACTCACAAACCCTATAATGATGAAGTATTGCACGTTCTGGTGTAAAATAAAATGTCCCATCACTAGGATTTAAAAACTCCCAGATAAAATGATTTCCAACTTCTACTATTCGTTGGGGATCACAAATATATTTTGAACGTTGTTTATGTGGATGCAATTTAGTCTTACGCCGTGTTTTACGTAATACTACAAGATTTGAATGAAATGGATTCTGATCTAATGGTAATGAGTCATCGTCAGCCCATTGCATGTAGAAGAATGCATTACGAAATGAATAAGCAGCTGGAGTTTGATAAATGTTTAACCAACTAAAAATAAACAAGTTATAAAATTAATTTTACATATTTGCGTATGCGTTAGAAAATCTTAACATTAATCATACTTAATTAATTTGATTAATGTATCATTTTGTCTAGGAACAATAATTTCGTCTATGTCTAAAAATGCCACATATTTTGATTTGTACATATTTCTATACAAGCAATCATTAAGCGCTGCAAACATTCCTTCAGTTCTTATTTCTTGCTTGGATACCATGTCCAACTGCCAAGGTAAAACAGAAACCAAATTGTCTTTTATGTAACGGTCCAAAACACATTCAACATTTGGCCCAATAGTGTTTTTATAAAATGTAAAATGTCCAATCCCAAGTAAATAATTTAACTCTACAAATTCCATAAGTTGTATTGCCTTAAATTGAAAACAAATATAACAATTATTTAAAATATATAGGAACTTGAATAAATTTAAGTGATGAAATAATTACTCGATCATAATAATAATGAAATGGTTTAACACAAATTTCTATATCAGTCTTGAGTTGACTAGTTGGTTTTGGCATTTGAATCAGAATTTCATTTGTAATTGGATCTTTAATATGAGACACAATAGACACGCTTAATGGATGGTTTCCGTCTGATGGTAATTTGCACAATACAAATACTGCACTGTACTTTAGATTCCAGTTTTCACGGATTGCTTTCACAAATGCTGAAACAGTCTTGGAACTATTTGCATACCATAATCTACACCAAACTGGATCTGATTTTCGAGTTTTGGTTGCACCAATTATTCGTACCAATGGTCCAACCGATTTGATTCTTGTATCCAAGTATGCTGAATAAATGAAAAATTTGTACCTATTTGATGGTACATGCATATTAGAGTCAACACACTAAAAATAAATTTCAAATAGTCACAGTACTTTGTTGATTGGACTTTTTGCCAAACTGCATCTCTAGGAACGATTCCACTTCTATTGGGTAATGTACGTTCTACATGCGGTGGATGTATTATATACTGTTGTTTTGCTGGCTTGTAATGGGTCAGTGGTTTAAGTTTTTGACTATAATACTTGTTGTCCTGAAAATTAATACACAAATCAACATTATTCACGTCTCATGATTACATATTTACATGGTGTATGGTAGTCTGTAAAACTCACTTTGACATCTACACTGTTAGGTTTTTCATCGAAGACGAAAAAGACTACGAACAAGGTAAGAGCACCAGTGAACAAGAGCAGCAACAGACGGACTCGAGTTTTCATCATTGAATCACTCAGGTAGAACTAATATTGTAATATCGTACGAGTATTGATGACCAACATCATGTTCTGGGGGAGGTTATATTTAAAAAAATTAATTTAAAAATCATCTGACGCGATTCGCAGCAAACTCAGCCGCGGTCGCGGGATGACAACGACACGCGCGTACTTCTTTGACTTGCTCCATCGGGGCCACCGAGATCGGGACGAAACGAAATCGCTATAATATGACGTTTTCTTAGGCTATGACGTCGGACCGAATCCGCCCGGTGAGCGAAGAACACCGGTTAGCAGCATCCCCGTCTCACAAACCCTCGGCAGCAACAGCGCAGCGCCTACCGTCGACCTTCATGACGACGGTTGTAAACGTAGCCGTGCCGACAATAATTATTAACAGCGTCGTTGTCGTCGTTATGGACATTGCGATCGATGATGCGCGTTCGCATTTCCCTTTAAAATAATAATAATACTATTATCCTTCGATTGCGGCGGACGTGAATAAACCGCTCTCATTTGTGTTGAATACTTAAATTATACAGTTATTTTATTATATATCTCGCGGTACGACACCAACTACCGGCGATGAATGATGATAGATAACCATTAACCACGAACACGCAATATTACGAAATACTATTATTGATTATGGCTGATGACCACAGGAAAAATACTTTTGGTTATGCGATTGACGGCCAGACGACGATATTACAATTTACAACATAATTATTATAATATTCCGCGTAGACGCGTAGTCCGTGAGCGCATAGCTTAATTATTATTATTACTGTGCATCGGGGTCGCGCGATATGTTTTAATTCGCGTCTGCGCGGTGCGCATCCCCTTCAAATATCACCCGGCCCGCAGAGCAGGCGCAACCCTAATACAGACTTACTACTATATACCGTAATAGTGTAATACCCTACAGGCTGTTACACTCCGAAAGTCCGAACGTCGAATAAACACAGTGACCCGGGAAGAGGGTAGTTCTCGATCGAATCAGCTCAGTGAGTCGGTTGACGGTGACACGCAGCTGGTGAATGGTCACAAACTCACAACTGACAGTCGATGGCTTGTATACACGGTACGCCGTCCGTACTTTTTATTGGTGGCCCGCCTATATACCAACCAGGATTGCATTAATATTATTCAATTTATTATTTCAATTATTGTCAATCTAATAGGTAGTATTATGTTTTCACGTAAAAATAATATGTCCAACATACATTGGCATATTGTTACACTTAAAAGTTATAGACTATTACTATAATCATATTGTTAATAATATTACACAATATACGTGAAATGTTCGTACTTATAATATTACAATTTACTATTCTCACGTGACGTTTTTAAATATTATTATATACCATTAAATATATTTATAATATGTATAATATTAAGTTTTATACGAATCGAATACAGACAAAGCATAGACGATGTGGTACGCATTAATATAAACAGGGTTTTAAAATTTCTTTTAAAAAATCGTAGTGTACGTAGTCGGAGAAAAGTAAAAAAATGCAATATTTGAAGGTGTGTAAAAACTTTGACAAAAAACAAAAATAGAATTGATGATTGATTACTGATTAGCTATGTTAAAATAACCATCTTGGCATGTCACGGTCGATTATGTATAGACTTAAATTATTACATAAGGCTTATACTTCGGTGTTAGGTAGAAATTAAAAATAATCATCAGAAACCCTGACTCTGTTGCCTAGCATTGTTTTTTCAGGGATAAGTATGGGATCGACGGGTCGCCACTCGAAGTCATACACTATTCACTACCGATGGCAGACAGAAAAGATGCAACGACTGGTACAAGGTTTTCGTACCTGTCAGAGTGCCTAGCTATTTGTTCATCGTTCTCATATCTATACCAGCAGCATTAGAATTTTGAGTGCGCTTATTTTTCTAAACACCATTATTGTTATTAATATAATACCCGATATTTTTAAGTACATTATTATATTTTAATATTTTATACACACAATTGCATTTAATTAATTATCACATACCTATATATATTATTAATATTAAAATAAATTACTGTTTTAATAGCAATAGTTGAATAATATCAGAGAATATACTTAGTAATATGGGTTGACAGGCAGTCATGGCTCGGAATCGTTTTTCGTGTATACGATATACGATATACATAATGATTTTATACCATTGAATTAAAATTTAACACGTCTATTACAGTGACACCTAATATACACCAGAGCGTGGTATCCTGTACTTGCCAAGTGCCAACCTTTTTGTTTTATTTTGATTTTCCCGTTATAAAATTATTGGCTACTGGTAATCTTTTTCTTCAAAGTATCTACCAAGCCCGGGCCCTGGATTAAGATAATTTTGGGCCGGCGCTAATTACCTATAATATATCCATTATCCATATTTTATAGCAACGCCGAACATATTCCCCACCAAGGGCCCACTTTTGTTCGATATCCGTATATTAATTTTGCTACTAGAAATGATGCATTAAATTCGACCATTTTTACTGCTCCAAAAGGGAGGAGAGGATAAAAATACACATCATTGTAAAATCAATAGGCACATTCATCGATCCGTTCGTAATATAAATAAAAAAAAAAACGTGAATTTTTTGTTCACGTTTCAGTTTGTGTCAACATCAATTTTTAGTCATAAAAAAGTTTTAGTTTAACTAAAAATTAAATAACCGTAAATGCTTGAAATTTTCACAAAATGTTTATATTAGTATTTTCTATACAAGGTAAAATTTTCAAAATATTTGGTTATTTTTTACTATTTATAAACATTTAAATTTATCGATTATTTTTTTGTTTTTTTTGCTATATAATTGTTAATCAAAAAATGTTCATTCGTTCTAAAAACTTTAGTATACGGTTGTTTATAAGATTTTCATAAATCAATTTAAAAAAAATACATATAGTCACAATATTTTTTTTTGTGTATATAAGGGCTTGAAACTGGTAACCTGTTACCATGACTACTTTTTGGACTGGTATCCACTTCCCGGTTTTCGTGTTTCAATTTTGAGAAGTGGTTATCAATTACCGGCAATCCCCGGCAAAGGTCGATTCCCACTGGTCCGGGCCGTGTCCGGGCCGGAGCCCGTCCGGATTTTAGAAAAATATTATCTTATTGATTTTATATCTGACAGTTCACACCTGTCCGGGCCGGGCCCAGGCCCCAGACCGGGCATCCGTGCCGAGTCCGGGTCGAAAAAATATTGTTTTGGACAATTCTTCTTCCGGGTTCCCGGACGTGTTTGCTCCGGATTGGACATGCCCTGACAGGTGTGAACGATGAACCGTGTCGGGTCCGTACCGTGTCCGGGTTTTGTCTATCCTGCTCTATCAAAAAGGTGTCGAAACTCAGTAGTATGTATCGATATTTTGTTTTTTACTATCATAGCACCCCCCTTCAAGGCCTCAAATGAATCCAAGGATATTTTTATCAATGCCATAATTTAGTTCGGAATGCATATGAACTTTATATCACAACGGCTATTTGCGGAATTCGTACGACCTCCCTTTCAAGTCCAAATTCCAATTTTTGTTCTTCTCATTTAAAAATTAATTGTTAACATAAATAACATGCATTATTTTAATACCTTATCGAATAGATAGAACTTAAAAAATAAATATTAAAAAATTAAAATATTATTTTGGTACTTGTGCGTTATCGCGACTACCTAATATTATAGGTTATAGTGACGCCGTTTTATACGTGATTCTATTTCTAATTCAATCGCAATTTTTATAGACTAGCTGGGTAACTTTTAGGACACTTTAGACATATAGCCACAACCACGCTGTCACGCTGGTAGTAGTAATAACTTGTATAGTTAAGATTATTTGGCAATGGATCAAGTTCAACGTTTTACTTAATAGTATTACAAAACAATGGCCACCACAAATCGATTTTTAAAATTTTTACTAAATTTTATTTTATTTTATAAATTTTACTCGTAATTTTTGACATAATATATTATCAATAAATACATTGACTTTTGGCTTTGGGTAGTTTTGTATTATTATAAACGTATTAAAAATATGTTGCATAAAATAATATACGTTCGAAATCAAGGTAGTCGCGATAACGCACAAGTACCATAATTATTATTAATTAATAATATACATGGGCGAACGCAGGGGGGTTTCAACCCCCGAAATAGCAGGTACAAAAAATAAATTATCTGACCTATACAAATGTATTAATAATATGATATTTATGAATACCTACTTTAAATTTTTTCAACCCCCCCCCCCCGAAAATTTTTCCTGCGTTCGCCACTGATAATATAATTAGTACTCCGTACCCCTGCGTCCTCCCGAGCGCTGGTTACAAAGTAGTAATTATGTGTTAAACCAAAATCGAACAAGTCCTGACTGGTTTGAATTACAGACGTGCAGCTGAAAGTCTAAAACACGGCCCGGCCCGGACACGACCCGGATCAATGGGAATATACCTCACGGACGTGCTGAAAAATGACACGGCCCGGCCCGGACCCAGTCCGGACCAGTGGGAATCGACCTTTATTCGGTTAAGGGGAAAATCTATAGCGGTAACCGTTTATTTTTAGAACCTGTTAATGAATTAAAACCGTATAATATACGAGATATTATCTCAAAACAAATTAACGTTAAAATAATTGTTTATTAATTTTATTCTAAATAGTAGAAAATAATTATAAAATAGATTATTAAATTATTTTAGAACCACGAAGTAGATATACAAATGTAAAAACAAACACCAAAATAAAAATAACCATGGCGTGTTCGAACGCGGAATAGTATCGGCGCACAAACCATGCGGGTAGATTCTCACTATTCTCAGTATACAGATAACAAATTGTTCTAGGTTGAAACGGCTGGTGGAACCATCACATTCACTAATTATAACTTATTAACATCGACTTTTTTGATATATTTTATTCTTACTTACTACGCTAGTACGCCACAGTATCTATGATAAAATATTGCTAACTAATGATTTGTCATGTTTAATAAAAGAAAATCGACTATAAAAGAAAAAAGAAGAAAAATCAGTTTCAGAGTGGTTACCGGTAATTTCGATGATTTAAGACCGCTTCCAAACAGATGATGGTAATCCCATTTATAGAAGTTATTTTGATAACCGGGAATCTATTATCGTTCATTCTAAAAACCCCGAAAACCGGTAACCGGTTCTGAAAAATTTTCCTAACCTAATCTATAGGACCCGGTTACCAATTTTTCCGGGAGCGGTCTCAAGCCCTGGTTAAAAGTCAAAATTATACCAAAACCCAAAATCGATTTTGTTGGATACTAGTATTGTTTTTCCCTGTCATTATGAAAACATTAGTTATTATTAACTTTTGACCTCAAAACCCAAAATACCAACAAGATTCAATTTCTACCAGAAACCATTTCCTAAGTTGAAAATCAAAGCATTTTTAGTGTCCCAAAAGGTGATAACTAACAGAAAAAAAGGGAGTCAAGTGGATGTCGCTCTGCTGTACAGTAGGTTACAAGTAGATCACTGTATAATGGATGGTATTAAATTTGAATTCAATGATATATCATTGTATACGAAAAACGATTCTGAGCGGGACGGTATGTCAGTCTAGGATATTTGAAATTATATTGATATTGTTATTTTACGGTAGCTGCTAAGTTGAATTAATATTATTCATATTATTTAATTATTAACATAAAATTATCAGTGATGCTAGAAAAATATTATAATATATACTTGTACTCGTTAAAATTGATTTTAATATGTAATTTCGTCTAAATTGGAATTTAAAATGCCTATAAAAAATAACTGTGTTTATATATTTTTTAGATTTTTTGATTACAGTATGTACTATTTATTAGAATCTTTATTTTAAATTTTCAATCCTTAATTATAAAAACTGACCATTTTATAATTGTTAAATTACAATAATTTATAATTTTTGAGATTTTTTGATGTATTTGGTCAAAATTCGAACTTTAAATACTTTATAAAAAAAAATTGTGCCTATATATTTTTAATATTTTTCAACTGATATTATATTAATATATCAGGAGGCTTGTATTAAATTTTTACACTTTTTTGCCCAACAGATAAAACTTTATTGATATTTATTGAAAAAAAGACTAAAAAAATTGAAAACTGAAAATGTCCGTAAACAGCTCAAAAAGATTCAAAATATATTCAAAATTAGATGGTGTATAAAAAATGCTTATATAAACATTCAGTGAAATTTTCATGCATCTACAGTTATTTGTTTTTGAATTGCAACAAAATAAGAAAATCGCTACATGAGAAATCGAGTGAATATCTAATCTTGTAAAAATTTAAACTTAAAATGCTCATAAAAATGTATTATGACTTGCTTATAAACTTTTTTTTATTGATACAATTAGGCAAACTTATAAGGATTCTTGTATCACATTTTCAAATATTAGATATAAAAAGAAAAATTTTTATGAATTTCTAACTCAAAATAAATTGCACATTTTCGTCATTTTTATACGTATTTTGTCAAAATTTGAACTTTGATTACCTATAAAAAAAAATTGTGACTACGGATTTTTAATACTTTTCATCTGCTTTTGAAACTATATATTAGAGCCTACTATTAAATTTTCAAGATTTCTTACCCAACAAAGTACCTTTTGACCCCCAAAGTACCAACTAGATTCACTTTCCTATCAGAAAAGGTACTATTGAAGAAAATCGAAGCATTTTTACTGTCCTAAAAGGTGATGACAGACACAAAAATAAAAAAAAAAACACACATCATTGTAAAATCAATACATTCATTGCTCCGCTCAGAAACTAAAATAATTATTACTCGGTTAACTTATGTACAGTATCGAATATGATCAAGAATCAAAAGCTTAAAAATCTGTTAGTATAAAACATGAGGATCTAAGGTGCTTTTTCTTTGTTGATTTTGAGCTAACCATAAGACAAGAGAGCTGGTAATGAATGAAATTTAATAATTATCCTATATAAGATATTACTTGAAAGAATAATATAATACACCCTTTACTAAATCACAATAATACAGGTTTTGGAGTCTAAGAACAATTTGTTGATGATTAAAATAATTGACAGATGACCGTAATACATTAACATCTAAGTCAAATATTAGTTCATGTACCTATAGACTATAGTTGTATTTAATAAATATCAGACCTATTCTACCAATGAAGAAACATACAGCATAAACAATAGTGGATAAACAGTAATTAACAATTTTTTAGAAAAGAATATTTAACATTAAACACATACTTAGGGATGAAGGGCAATACAATCACAACAGAGTATTCCAGAATAAAAATAAAATCTAAAAGCACATCATTGTAAAATAACCATATATTCATTGCTCCTCTCAGAATCTAAAATAAAATAAAATGTATTTAATATTTTGTAATGTTGATAATACATGATAATTTCAACTATATTAGAATAGAAAATATCACAATGTATAAATATGTATCTATATGTTAAATATAGAAACAACATTGTTAGTACTTAAGATAAATTTCTAATGTTCAGAAAAGTTCAAATGATTTTTCATTTTATTCCCAAATCATTGATTCAAGAGATAATAAATAGTAATTATTAAAATTAACAAAGATTGAGGGTAATAAATAGGGTTTATTTTGTTACTAGAGTCTAACCTTTGTTCAAGTTAAGAAAAGTAGTCCTGGAGGCATGGCAATACTACTCGACAAGTAAACAGATAATTGACAGGGGGGGGGGGTTAAGAAAAGGGTGTTGTCTGACTGCGGTCCATCCGAAACTGGTAACCGCCGACTTAGTTTCTTAACTCAAACAGTATAGGTTAGTCAATGAATTGCCTTCTTACAATGTTTAGTCTCAATTCTAAAATAATTTGTATACACAATACTACAGTAGTATCAAATTATACACTAACTGGCTACACATAACTTAATATTTTAATTTGCAATTAAATACCTTTGATAATAATTATGTGATATTGTAAGCTTAATTTTAAGAATTAATAGGACATAATTAAAAATTTACACAATCTATTGTTTTAATTAAATTTATTTTGCTGAATAACAAAATATGTAACAAGACATTATACATTAACATAGCATACTGATTAAGAAATTAATAGACTTTTCATTAATAGAACACTTATTGACATCATTTTTAATTTCATAATTCAATATCAAACTTTAATAAAATAACACATCAAAGTTAAAATATATCAAATTAAGCCAAAGTATAAAATCATAGAATGAATAGTTTTAAAAAAAAGTTTTTCACATTCAATTCAAGAATACAATTTTTTTAAACATATTTCTTTATTATTTATTAACATAATTTCAATGTAAATAATTAAATATATAGTTATTAGTTATTTTAATTATGAGAATATTTAATATACAAGATTGAACAAGTTTTTTTGAGCAAAAATAAAATATTAGTGATTAACAGTTTGTTTTTGAAATATATTATTGTGTCTTATACATTTAAGTACCTACCTATATTATTATTTTGCAAAATAACAACAATTCTAGAAGATATTTATGCTTTATAATATTAACCAATTAATTTAATAAACTATAGATACAAAATATTAAATAAGATTATATCTTTTTAATAAGTTATAGAATTTTTTTTGGTCTGATAACTGCTAAAATTTGAGTCAAAACATAAATTAAACTGAATGTTCTAGCTATTCTTATTAATTTTAAAATCATTTATATATTATTATGAGAACAATCTTGTAAAAACTTACACAACAATCAAATATATTGTACAATAATACAATATTAAATACTAATATAACTAAAAGGAATATGTATGAAAAAAATGTATTACATAATTATCTTTCTTTTATACAATATTAAACATTATTATAATTTCTTTGGTTTCTAAAATTAATTTTGCCATAGCAAACAATTTTAACAAAAAACAAATTAGCTGTATAAATAAAATCATAATATTTTGTACAAAAATAAGTATTTTACTTTCATACAACAAATTTGTCTATAAAAAAATAATTACCCAGAGATACATTATTAAATCATTAGAGTATGACAAGATTAAAGCATGAACATTTAATAATTCATTGAATGGCTAAATAATAATAAGAATAATAATAAAAATATAATAATAATTATAATGTAAAATATAATAATAATAAATAATGTAAAATATAATAATAATAAATAATGTAATAAGAAATAACAAATAAAATATATATATAGTTATATGACAAATAAAACTTTGTACACATTAAAAAACATTCACCAAAATTATAATGGGAATAATTTGAAGTGTGCAAATGGTAACTGAGATGACAACTTTGATTTTTTAGTACTGTTCACTCTTTGGTATATGTAATATGAAATATCTGTACATTTAATTCATACAATTTATCATTGTAACACTTTTATTTTAACATTTTTGATTTAAAAATTTATTATAATTAAACAATAAAATATTATGCATAATATATAATAATAATTATGAGGTATATTATGTACCTTACACATACAGAAACTTTATATATTATGAAATTATATGATTTTTTTCCAAATACTATTAATTTTTAAAAATACAAATATTAAGATATATTTCCTATTTATTATACAACTATTTTGTTTAGTTATATTATCAATTAAAGAATCTATGGTCTATACAATATTATTTTATAGTCCATTTATTACAAATAAGAAATCATTTTATACTTATAAAAATAAAACATAGAATTCTACAGTTATATACCGGGTGATTCATTTAAAGTTAGTCACTCATTATTCAAAAAAAGTATTAATATGTTTGTACCACTTCACTTTGCTCATCTACTTTAAATACTGATAACTCATAAACTACTCGTCTTAAATTTGTCTTTTATGTATCGAAATACTTAAAAAAATATTCTGCTTTCAAAGATGACATTAAAATTAAATGTCATCAATCAAAAAAGTAAAAATTTAAAAAAATGACGTTTATGTACAACTTGAAACCGTGACATTTTTTTTTTCAAAAACAATCACACTTTTTGTAATAATGAGTGTCCAATGATAAAAGAATCACTCGGTATACATATAGATTACATGCAATATTGTACTAACCTTTTAGTTAACAGATAACAATAATTTCAGTTAAATGATACAGATGAAATTTGTATTTTAATTATATTGTAGTACCTATGTTGTATAATATATACATTGTAATTTGAATGATTTATGTATTATTTGAAGTTTATTTATAACGTAAGGACTTTATTCAGTTTTAAATATAATTCTTCATTTAAATTATAAATATTTAAAAAAAATTCGGCACTGTTAACTTTATATTATCACCTTTAATGAGTATAATTTTTTAAAGTTTTATCGTATATAAATTATTACTTGGTAAGTAAAGGTTGATTAAGACATACACATACTCATGTATTTATGATGCACATTGTACAATTATTCAAAATATGTTATTTTATACTTCTTAGATGTATGTAATAATTTGATATTTATTAATTCAGATTACATATTTAATTTAGTTAATTAGACTCAACAGTAAAATTATAAATATAGATTTCAACTAATAAGTATTTCTTGTACTCAGTATTTGTTATAATCATAAATAACTTTTTTGGGAAATTTAACTGGGAAACAACTTAATTTTGAATAATTTGTTTATGTTCAAAATTTAGTTGAAAATAATGGAACATATTATATTAATTAAATTCCATTATAAGCAACTTTTAACTGGTTTTAGTTAACACTCAAGCAAAATAATCACAGTATTTTAAATTTATTTATAGGTTAATATTATCTCACACAGCAATATACTCACTTAATTAAAAGATTTGTGAGCTATAGCCTGTAGGTTGTATTCATGTTAGAACTAAAGAAAATATATATTCAACTATTTTAATTAAGTATTCAATATTTAAAATATACAAATAATTATTTTTTTTTTGATATTAAATTGTAATCAACCATTAGTTATTTATTAAATAAAATTATAAGTTAAAATGTGTACAAATATTTATGATTTAAAAATTGCATTGTATTTGATGGGAGTTTATAATATGTTCAATAATATTATTTAGTGTCTATATTTTGTCCCTGTCAATTATAAAAATTTATTTTTAAATTGTCCTTTGTAAGATGTCACCATTTCTACTGATTAACATATACTAACCACCAAAAAGTTCAGTGCTGAACAAAAACAATTCTTATGTGAGACAGTTATGAATAAGATTAATTCCTTCGTAATTTTGATGTTAACTAAAATACAACTTTTGTTAGATATTAATATTAATTTAAAAGCTTAAAGAATATTCATAAATACAAACAATTATTGGTCCTCCACAGTTAATATTTTTTTACTCATGGTTAAAATAACAAAAACATTTCAAACACATTTAATAACTAAAACAAACTATTTTATAATATAAAATATTTTAAGGAATTATTATAAATGTCAAAAATAAATATAACTAAATTAAGAATTGATAAATGTTCTGAATAAATTCAAATAGATATATCCAATAAGGAACTTTTTAATATATAAAACAAAATTTATCGTTTAAGTCTTTCATTATATTATCTAACATGGGATATAAGCAATGTTTACCAAGAGCTCTTAAGCCTTTTTTGTGATGCAAAACATGTACAAAAATTTGACTAGTTAAAAATAAGATGAAGTGTTAAGACAAAAATAATTTGAATCAGCATTTTAAGGATAAATAACATTTGATATGATAATAAAACAATAATATAATAATTATTAACTCACAGTTATCAACTGATATTTTGGTTGGTTGTATTTTGCTGTTGTTTTGCTACAGCCATTGCTTGTTTGATAGCTTCTTTATAACTACTTGTTTTCTTGTGTTTGTTAAATCGAGACTAAAAAAATTAATTTCTACTCAAAAATATTGAAAAATTACAATAATATTTAATATTTTCAAAAAAATACAATTCTTTAAAATAATTATTTTAAAAATTACAATAGTAGAAACCATTAATAAACTATACCATTTTCAGTAGGTAGCATATTTGTGGGGCTAACCGAGGTAATATATACTTCTCCCTAGAGCATGTTTTATGTTTAATAATTATTTAATTGGAAAAAATATTGTACCTAATACTATCTTTGTTTATAAATAGTTGAACATTTTAATAGAACAAAAATAAATTTGTTTATTATTATTTAGTTATTTCAAAACTAAAGTACACAATAAGAACATTTTTACTGAACATTTGATAGATGAAATTTTCTGAGAAGGCAATTTTAGGTCAATATAGAGCAAAGATAGATTTTTGTTGGTCATTGGGCTTAAAATAAAATCATAAATATACCACTGTCTTATATTAAGTACTTACTAATTTTGATGAATGGTTTCTACTATCATTCAATAGTTAGACAAATCATTCCAAAATAAGAACAATGGTGAATTAAAATTTGAGTCAACAATCGTTAATCGACCTTGTCAGTCTGCCTCCCACTACTTATTAATATATTATTTGGGCATTTTTCCACCAAATTTTTTTCTTAACATCTACATCTTATTTTTTATTATTTTTTACATACCTTGTAAAAATCTAAAAATGGATTAATCTGATCGCAATTAAGAAAAGATGTAGTAGAAGAACCAAACCAAGTGACATTAACAAATGACCCATTTTCTTCACCATTACTTGTGGTAAAATTTGATACCTTAATAGTCAATATCAACAGTTTTAGTATAGAACATAACAATTAGGTACCAATATCTGTTTTTTAAATTATTATTTTACTGACAATACATACCTTTGCTGGCCACCAAGGAAAACCCTTTACTTTTCCCCAAACAACATCTCCTTCATGTAGAATTTTACCCGATTTCAATACAAAAAAGGAATTGGAGTCTGATGTTTCTATCTGAGGTATTACAAGTTCAGGCGAACTATTTGATTCAATGTCATCATCAGAGTGTTCTCCATTTACATTATTAATTAATTCAGAATTATTAGTTTCTTTTCTTGCACAATATTCCTCTTTAGAATTAAAATTATTTAAATTTATTGAAAAATTATTCATTTCTAAAACATCTTCATGTTCTTTATGTCTTTTCTTATGTTTTTTTCTTTTTTCTCCATCTTGTCTTCTACGTTTTGCTTTTTTATGCAAGAGTTTATCTGGTTCGCTATCTCCATCAGCTTGACGAGATGGTATTTCTACAACTGTACCTTCACCTTGAGATCCAAATGTTATTTTTATGATTGGTGTTTTTTTAGTTTCTTCAAATGCTGTTTCATCCCATAGATCTTCCATAGATCCAATGCTAGGTTTTTTTCTTAACACCATTTTTTCTTCAATATCACAGTCATCTTCACAGTCTTGTTTGTTACCTACCCATTCATCTAGTTCAGTAAATGTTGAATAATTATTAAGTGCCTCCGTTATTTCTCTTGATTTAATTTTTACAAGTTTAGGTATCAGGGTACGGCACATAGATTTAACTTGAGATACAGACGATACAGAATCTGATGGTTTTATAGGAAACTCTGGAACAGGTCCATGACTTCGTAATAATCTCTTTTCAGGAATTATATTATTTTCATTTTTGACAAGATCTTTAGAGGTTTCAACATTGTCTGAATTTTCAGTACAATTTGATTTACATTTTGAACATAGAACTTGACGAGGTCTTAGACGAACAGTCATGGGTTTTCTCACTTTTTTAGTTTTACTGGGAATTTTTTTTAATGTGTTAGGGGTGTTTTGAAAATAGGTAAAACGTTGACTTACAGAATATAAAATGTCATTATCAGATTCAGTCTTTAAATTTCTGGGCGATAGTGGAGGTTTTGTCATAGGAACACTTCCACATGGAAAACGTCTAAAAGTTCAAACAAATGTATTTATAGTTATAATTTATTAAATACAAATCTTACCTTTTGACATTGTTCAACAGTATGCCTTGGTAAACAGACCCATTTATGGCAGTGTATGACACTACAATCATATCTGGCGTAACACTCTCGACCACCACCTGTATGACAGCATTCTCGAGGACCCCAATATTTGTATCCATCTGTAGTTAGCATTTGACTACTAAGAGAATCACATAATTTCAATCAAATAAACATTTTATTTTTTTTTATTTTGAAACCTATATAATTTAAAATAAAACTGCTCAACATTTAGCATGTGTATGGAAAAAAAAACTCACAAATATTATAACTGTAACATATACAGTGAACAGTTGAATATTCTTACTTATATTGATATTTAAGTATTTAACCTAATACGTAAGTTATTAAATAGGTAAGTACCTAATAAGTATGAAAATAATAATCTTATTAAAATGTTTAGTTAAACCTAAAAGGCTGAAATGCTGAATGCTGAAAGGCAAAAAGTGGTACACTGTTACAGGAGACGTGGGGTGGAGCTTTGATAAGGATCATGATAACACGACACCAAAGAGATTTTACAAATAATTTATTTAGTTAGCAAATAGTAACACGATAATATTATTTTTAAACTTAAATTATGGCTTTTCATTACAAATTAATACAAATTACAAGTAAATAATAATTAGTACCAAGGTAATCAGCTTTTAAATAAAATAATTTTAATGAAACATTTTTTTCCTGTTATTCATAAATTATGAATTATATTTGGTATATCCTTAGATCATAATATACTATATGAATATGAATATATGATCTAAGGGTACCTATATCATTGTCAACAAAATATCCTATCCAAAAAACTGTACTCTGTAGGCATGTTCTATGCTGTAGGTAAGGGCGGTACTGGTTTGCGCACAAATACCAAAAAGACAACTTTTTTGGGCACAAAACTACCACTCGTTTGGGAACAGTTGAGCCGTAAACATGCACATGGTTTGCGCACAGTTACCTTTTGGACTGACCTTTTTATACCCTCTTAATAAGTAAATTATTAAATTAATAAATTATGTTAAAAATGCATATAATATAATGTTTGTGTAAAATGTGTAAAATTTTAATTTTAATATAGTGATATAGACCTATAGTCGATATGATTGGGAAACGTGTCTATTATTTTCCGTAATAACAGTTTCCCATTATTTGTAAGTATTTCATTCGGTCTATTTCGCCAGATCTATATTTTGTCCATAAGCTTATGCGATGTTCGACTGACCTATTTCGTAAGCATTCGTTAAAATGGATTTTACAAAAACTGTTACGAATAAAGGTGTTGTGTGTATTTTGTTTAAAGAGCAAAAATATAGAAAATATTCTTCTTATTAACTTAACTTTAACTTTTTAACTCGTTAATGCCCAGCCTTGCATTTTTGCACCTTTGGCGCTTATGCCATATAGCCTTATTTTCGTGTGCGCAAACCAGTTGTACATTTAGGATAACCGTGTGCGCAAATGAGTTCCGATTTTTCAGGTAAAAATTATAAAATGTGCGCAAACAAGTTGCAGCCGTAGGTAAACCCTGCAAATGTTTAAAATAGGTAGGTAGTAGTTACATAGTAATATTGTAACTAAGCATACCTGATAATTCTCTTCGTTTTTACATATATAGACAGTTGTGAGTTATAGCCTGAAGGTATTGGGTAGGCACCCGTAAATCATAATAGTATGATTCATCTATAATAGTCTGTCCCACAGGTTCTTTTTTTATCTCTTAACATTAAAGATACATTTCTTAAACTATAATAACATTAAGTTATACATCAACTAAAAGTTAAAACCAAACATTGAAACAATTACCTAATGATTATTTTCTTAAAATTTAAAACCTAAGTTTTTAAATTTGAACGACGATGGATGATCCTTCCCCATAGAAATCAAAATTAGTAAAAAGTATCCAAATTTTTTGTATTCCCCTAAATTTCAAACCATAGGTTTGAATTTCTCTTGAGTCTCAACGCTCTAAGCGGTGTTGCATAAATAATTTATTAAATTTAATGAACCGATCGAGGGCCACTAAACCTTGTCTAAGGGACCATTAGCTCACTATCTAGTGCATTATTACCTAGTGCAACCCGGGCACCCGGCACTAGAGTAATTTTATATTAAGTTATAGTTTTGCCATTAAAACCAAAAACAATATTATTGCCAATGATTACGACTTACGAAATGCCTAAAAAAATGGACTCAAAACAAAAATGTAGCTAAATAACATATTATGCATACAGAGTTCCTTGTTATTAGTTTTATAGATTTGAATACTCCGAATAAGATTCTATTTTGAAATATGAAATAAAAATGAATGGTCTCATCCAAAGAAGTAAGAAAATTGAAAACTGATGACGCTGTCATATTATAATATCTATCATCTATGACCAATTCTAGTCATTTATCGGAGACGAATCGCGGTTCTAGTAATTTCAATGAACAAAAAAAAATTAATAGGCCAACAATGAACAGATAAGTCGTTAAACAGTAATTTTGTACATATACAATATTTATTCATATATTTCATTCTGCTCAAGTTAATTTCATAAAATATCTCGATACTATCAATTCAGAGCGAGATGAAGACGTATGAAGAAATAGAAGTTCCTTGATATGGAATCTGTACTCTAGATATGGCACACCTATACATTCAACCCGAAGAGTCGACATAAACGTAAGTTTGATTACCTATTCTTTAGGGGCTTACATTTACTTTTAGTCTTAAAATTAATATTTATTGCCACGGACAATCTGCTACTCGGGTGATGTAGATGCAAATTTCACGTGCGGAGCATGCAATTTATAAAATACGTAAGCACAGGTGACGACGGCACACGCAGGTCATAGAGTATAATAATAATATATTTATGCAATTAATATTATAAATTGTTTTGAACGTGCCATACACAGGCGTTCTTATATCTCGCAAAATAAAAACTGAAAATTAGTTGAAATATTTTGAAAATTGCATTGTGTAGGTAATAGGTATGTATAGAAAAAAATAATGAACAAATACATTATGATGAATTTTGTATTAAATTTACAAGGTTTTTTGAAGAAAACATATTTTTATTAATATCTATCGGAAATAAACTGAGGAAATTTAATATATTCTTGAATAGCTTAAAATCAAAATAAGCGGTAAGTGGGTGACGCTCTGCTGTACAGAAGGTTACAAAGGGGACATTGTACTATTTGGTGTTAAATTTAAACTCAATGATGTTGCAGATAGTAGGTACCTATACTTAATACCTATAGATAGGTAATATCATTGTATACGAAAAACAATTCAGAGCGGAAACGGCTTATCAGACTAGGATATTTTATATTATTATTTCTAATGTTATATTTAGTTGAATTAATAGTATTAATACTCTTTGCATATATTATTGAATATTATCATATTTGTATACCAAATACCAAAATATACTTCGACGTTTTAAGAACCCACAAATAATAATTTTAAATTAAGTATCTACATTTTTTTTTTATAAAAATAGAAAAACTTATAAGAAATCTTGTATTCAATTTTCATATCTTAACTATAAAAAAAAAAACTTAAAAATCGAAAATGTTGTGTACTTGTGTGCCTATAAATAGCACAACATAGGTCAAAATAATTTCTGATGTATAGAAATATTAATTTTTTTCTTAATTTTTTTTCTCACTTCTTAAAAAGTATTTGCCTGCAGGCTCCGACGTTCCTCATCGTAATTTTATTTTATGAACATAAGTCCTGTAGATATTTCTAAACTAATTTTTAAATATCGACAATCTGCAGGTGCTTTGTATATTTTTTCCCCTTTTCAACGTTCTCCTTCAAAAAATTTTTTTATCAATTTAAATAATAATGATTTTCTAATATAGATTTGTTAAAAGTTATCAACCTGGTGCAATTATATTAATTATTTTCTCACTCCTTAAAAAGTTTTTGCCTGCGGGCTCCAACGGGGCGAATCGGTTTTCGCCCAGAATCGACCTTTTGGTTTTTGCCCAAACGACCCTTTTTACCCAAACACAAAAAAGAGTGATTTGGTTTTCGCCCAAAGAAATATTATTTATAGTAAACGAAAAAACATTTTGGTTACCACTGTCTATTAATATAAAAAAAAGGTGATCTTCTGTACTGTAACAACAAATTGGTACATACGACGAAAGTAAAGTTGTACACATAATCAATTATACGAATATACGATTATGATATTATGTTCAAATGTAACCACCAATGTTATAATATGTATAGGTAAGCCTTATCTTTGCCCGATAAAGTTTTATTGGTTTACCCAATTAGTACCACAATTAGTTTAGAGAATTAGTTTATGAATTACAAATCTAGTCGGCTCACACTATACGAATTTATAAAATCTATGTGCCATAACTTTGACAAATAATTGGATTTTTAATATTATACTATCTATTATACTATATTATTATCTGTTTTCTGTGTTTTTACAAATATTATTTACATTGACTAATTTTTTTGTTTATAGTATGTTTTAAGTACACTAATCTATATTTGCCATAACTTCAACGAGAATTTAATTTTTATTATTATACTACTTTTTTAAGATGTCTTACACTTATATATCATTTAAAATTCTTTTCTGTGTTTTTATATATATTATTTACATTGACTAGTATGTTTTACACTAATCTACATCTGCCATAAGTCATAACTTCGACGAATCATTTTATTTTTATTATTATGCTATTTTTTTTAAGATGTTTTAGACTTAAAAACTTGTGTTTATTAAATATTATTTAGGTATACGTAGTCATTTAGACACATTTTCAATAAAAAAAAAAAAAAATGCAGTGGTAACCAAATTGTTTTTTCGTTTACTATAAATAATATTTCTTTGGGCGAAAACCGAATCACTCTTTTTTGTGTTTGGATAAAAAAGGTCATTTGGGCAAAAACAAAAAGGTCGATTTTGGGCGAAAACATGTACGGCCCTCCAACGTTCCCCTTCAAAAACTTTTTTTATCAATTTAAATATAAATAATTTTCTAATACAGATTTGTTAAAAATGAACAACCTTATGCCATTTAAATTTTTATCTAAATTTAACTATTCCTTAAAAAGTATTTGATGTAGACTTAGGACTCTAAAAATATTACAATATATCAATACACAATGATGATGAACTATGTATAAATCAAGAGTTTGTACTTTTTGTATCATTTTATTTAAATTTGTGCGTCTGCGTCCCTGCACATAAAGTAAGACGAAAAAAGTATATAAAAATAGATAGTGTTTAATTTTAAATATAGATACGTTCAAAAAAGTATTCAAATACTGGGTACAAGTACTTTTTTCACGAGGACTTATTATTTATATGGTATCCGGTAAGTTGAATTAATATTATGAAATTACAACAAAATAACTAAAATCGTTATTCTTGGTAATTTAATATGTAATTTCGTCCAAATTTAAACATCAAATAACTATTAAAAACTGTCCTTATATTTTTGAGATTTTTTGGTTACAGAATAACCTACTTACGTGGAACCTTTTTTTAAATTTTCAATCCTATATTAACTGTTTATGTCCAAAATGAATGTTCACGATCAGCAGAGTTGAACCCCATGATATTCTAATGAAAACTATGTCATAAAACGATAATAATGAAACCAAGGTAAATATTATAGACAAATATTATTTTATTAAAATATAACTCATAGTTCAAAATTATTTTTTAATTTTTTAATCACACATTTTTCAAAATTAATTTTTTTATCAACTCGGATGTATTCAGTTCCATCAACTATTTTTGATACAGCCCAATGAGGTACTTTTTCTTGAAGAAGATTTAAGTGAGTTTCCCAATCGTCTGGAATTAAAATAAATAACTTCATAAAATATTAAATAATAAAAATGTTTAAATTACTGTCTGTCATAGCCTCAGGATAACTTTGCTTTAATTGGTCAATAACTTTTTTTAGTGGCATGACATTTCTTTGAAGTTGTACAAAGTAAGTACGCATTCTCCGAGCAATGTCTGGTAGTCTGATCATCATTTTATCTTTATTTAATTGACTAACTGACCTCATCATTAATCCTTTTGCTTTTTCAATTTGCTTAGATTGGATCTAGACATAAATAGGTACTTCAACATATCAAATAGAGATCAAAAATAAATAAATATAATTTACCTTAATTAAAAATAATTTAGGAATACCAATAAGTGCACTTTTTAAAGTTTTTTTCGCATCTTCTGTAGGTAATTTTATTTTAATTAAATTATTGTGGTTTTCATTCATTATTGCAGTAGGGGCTCGATTTAAACAATTATTGTAAATAAATAATGCATGCTTTTGATCTAAAAAAAAACCAATAAAAACTAAAACTAGTTATGTAATATTATTTTTTATTATTTGTACCTAATATATCTTTTGCAGTTGATATTTTTGACTTATCAATTTCAATCTTAGGCAATGGTGATGGATTGATATTTGGCACAGATTCAACATCAAACTCAGGGTGCCATCTAGTAATTTTATCTTTATCAATTAAGATAGGAGGAATTAATTTATTCAAATATTCCTTGAAAATGAAAAATAGTTCTTTTAAATTAAGCAAATTAGGTATTCTTTTATTAAATTAATGTTTTACTTACTGCATGGTGTATTTTCATAATGTCTATTAACGCATTAAAAAATGTGTTTTTTCTCTGAATTGTTAATTGTACTAGGTCAATATTATCTTTGTGTGCCAAACCTAATTAATATAAAAGTTGATCAATATTCATAAGGCATACATCATTAATAAATAATAAGTAACTACCATATACTGGAGATATTACTAAATCAATACTAAATTGATATTTTGATGATTTCACTAAGGAAAATTGGAAAAAGTCAGGAACAATGGTTTTAATTTGAGCCAAATGTAATTCAGTAAAGTTCCTGGAAAATAATATTGAATAATTATTGATTACTTATATCTTAATATCTGGACTGACTCCATGATGCATTTGACACTATATTATATAAGTAGATAAATAGTAGACTATTAAATTAAAAATAATATCATAAGTCATAACAAATTGTAACCATTTTTATTTGAGGAATTTAGGAATGGCAAGTGCTAAGTTTTTATAAAATTATATAGGTATAAAGTTTAATTTTTTTTTATTATATATTTAAATATATAATATTTTAGGTATTTCATGTTTAGTACATATTTTGCTTGTAGGCATTATTTATAAATTAAAATTAATGTGTTTAGTAAATTCAATATATTATATTTAAAACTAGATTATAATAACTAAATAATAATAAAAAAATAAATATTTTTTTTTTTAATGGCAGATTATTGTGTACCTACATTGATTTATCAGATATTAGAATGCAGGATATCAGTCCAGTTTAAAATAAAAGTAGGTATAATTGAACAATGACCATTACTTTTTAGTTATTTGCTGAATATTTTGTTTGAGCTTATAAAATGTTATTTTTTCTTTTCTTGAAAATCTCATAGATAACACTGTTTCCATAACTTTAAACAATTCATTCAAAATTCGAAATTTCAATGGTAAAGGTAATGTTTTAGAATCTGTCAATGCAGAATACTTTTTCAATGGTGAAATAGTCATAACAGATCCAACATCATTAAATAATGGTTTTAGTTGAGAATGTTTTACTGGACTAGTACTTATCTTGAACTCATCTGATTTAGACAAAGGTAAACAATTATATTTAGCTTTTTCAACTTCAGATTCTGTAGACTTAAGATCCTTTTGACATTGTTCTACCAAGTTAAGCTTTTCTTGAAGTTTTTTAATGTTTTGCTTACAACAAACAATTTTATGAAATTCACCCAAATCCAAAATCTAAAAAAAATAAATAATATTTACTGTAGTTTATCCGACAACTAACAATATCAAGATACTTTTTATATGTACATTTAATAATTTAATTATATCATCAAAATATTTATACAATTTGCATAACATTAACAACATTTTCAAAACTTTGATGTGTCATAAAACAACATCACTTAATTAATAACTTATAATTTTTACATTGCAACCTATGGGTACCTAACCTTTATTTTAAAATGATCCACTTTCCATTTCCAAAATTAATTTATTATAATAAATAGACATCAAACATAATATTATAATTAAATATCAATAATATATTTTGATGTCATTCTTTTTTAACTTAAACAAAATCAATATTTAGTTTCATTCCACAAACTCTCAGTAATACTGAGTACCTACCTATACTAAGTCTAAAGTCAGTAATAATAAATGTCAAAATAATACTAGAACCTTTCAATTCAACCTAGAGTTATTTAAAAAAATAATATCATATTATTAGTTTTATAATAGAACTTGAACATTTAACCACTGAAAAAACAAACATATGTCTTCTCCCGGAAATACAATTTTCAGAACTTTTGACCTCCAGTAAATAAATTTATATGTTTATAGTAGACATAAGATAACAATTTAAATTAGGGGGTACCTGTGAGTATTGATATTGGCCCAGTCTAATTAGCAGAATCAAATTTTGATTATAAACGTGGAAAATGTAACATACATAATGTCCAAACATTGTATAATTGTATATAGTAACTAAATACAGGTTGAGAAATATTAAATAACAATATGACAACAAACAAGAAATATAATAATATTTAGCAGGGATTATTGTTTTGGTACTAATCTTGTACACAATTTCTTTTCCGCCATACACTTTTGTAAACAATAATAACTTTGCGTTCAATTCGTTATACTATATCTTACAAAAATATGTACTGTTAGCATTTTTTGTTGTTAAAGACTAAGTATTTACTAAATTATGCTTTATACAAATTGTAATTATCATAAGTGGCACTCATATTTATTTAGGTGTTTACTTATTTATTTCTGTATCAAACATTTATTTTAGGTGTAATGACAAAATTAAGTAATAATATAATTAAATATTAATACTTCTTTATTGATAATTTAAATTTATTATAAATATATATATAATATATTTTGAAAATTTTATAGAATGACAAAAATGCTTATTGATGTACATACTCGTTGTAATTGGGCCTTAGTAGATGGTGATTGTTCAGGAGTTATAGCTCTCTCTGGGTTAACACCATATTTTTTTTCTTTTTCTTCTGAAATATTGTTATCAACTGCATTAGAAACATGCGATGCATGTTTAAGTTTTACACCATTTTCAACCTAAAAGAAATAAAATCAACGTATTAAATAATATGTATATATTTATATGTAATATTTCTGTGTTCTACTCATATGTTATAAATAAGATTTAAACATACAGTAGAACCTCAATTATACAAACCTCTGTTACACAAACCCTATCTATTATACGAATAAATATCAAATACAATTTACGCATCTGAACACTCTGTTATTCGAACGTCAATAAGAGTTATAGCGCTTGTATACATAATTATGTATTTATTTATCATAGATTAATGTATATAGGTAATAATTCAATATTATTAATAATAATAAATTATAAATATCAATATAATATTAAGTATTTAGTTATTTATATATTATATAATATATCCACACGTACATATTAGATAGTATTAAAAAATTCACAGTATCCGAACTTTTATGTTTCTGAACTAGGTGCAGTTTCAATTAGTTTGGATAATCGAGGTTCTACTGTAGTTACATTGTTCTATATTTTCAAAATAACAAAGCTTTCCATTAGTTATAACTTATAAATACGTCTCGTTGAGGCTTATATTTAATAATAAATGTTAATAAATTAATTAATTGATTCAAATATTTTTATTTTATTATTTTAAGTAGTAAAATTTAGATTTAAGACATGTACAATATCAATGGCAAAATAATGAGACAGCAAACTATGCAATCACATGGGGATGAGCATTTTTATTAAAGAATTATTTATAGGAAAAATAAAGTTTAAAATTTAATTTTACAATTTAAATATGTATTATTTTTACTTAAAACTTAAATATTACACAAATATTAGAATATAGGTACGTTCATATTTATTTACAGTAGGCTTTATTCATTTAGAACCTATAGGTAGGTATTTATATATTAATATTATACAATATAGTTTAGTTGGTATTCTTCCCAATGTAATAATATAAAAATACTTGACTATGTAGTCAAGTAGTCGTAATAACCACGTAGTTGCTGCCTTTTAAAATTTAATAAAAAAAAAAAAAAAAAAAAAATACTTGAAAAGCTAATGAAATATTCTGTAGGGTAGCCTTTTGATTTTCTTACTAAATTACACAAATTTAAATCTAAACTAAACTCAGACTTAGACTCAGAAATAATGACTTAGAGTCAAAAATGCTTAGAAAAAATTAATTTTTAACAAACTAGGTAGGTAGGTAGTTACTTAATTTTTGGTTTCCACCAAATTAATAATTATAATATGTGCTAATCAAAAGAAAATTATACCACTTTCTACTGAAGGTAACTTATAATTGTAGCATGAATGGATGAATGACCTTTACTCAAGTATTGAATTTTCCCTTTGGATATTTGTCTCTACACCAACCACTATGGCACTATGCACACCAAACCTAACCAAACATTTCTTTTTCTTTTTTATAGAGGATGAAACATTAATTATGAAAAATTATATATTGAAAGAAAGACTAAATTCATTGGCCATATTAACCATAGAATATGACATAAGTAACATCATCATTAGATCATGAAGATATCATCGAATATCGATGATTTTGCAAGAAACAAATCTATAAAAAAAACACATTTAAAAATATATTAGCTACCTATCTAATTATAAATAGTTAAAGCATAACAAATTTACGATTACAATGTTACTAACTTATATAATGTTTTAATGTATTCGATGGGTACTTATTATTTAAAACAAGATACTTAGTTTAAATGTATATTCAATAAAAATAAATGATATATTTAAATAGAAACATTTGAAAAAAATGGAATTTGTATGATTAATTTAGTAATTACAAAAGCGATATTTTTAGTAAGTTTATGATAAAAAATATTCACTTGTAAAAATATAATAACAAAAAAAATATATATAAATAGCCAATATCCTTATATCTTTAAATAGTATTTTCAACTAACCTTTTGCTTTTTATTGCTTTGAAGTACAGAATCATCAAATGATAATTTTATACTAAGTTCATTAATTCCAACAGTATTATTCATCAGTTCTTTTTTACATAAACCATGATCGTTGACATGCCGTTTTCTGTTCTTGATGAAATTATCTAATGTTTTTTGTTCAGTTTCCATGTTTCTAAAAAAAATTAAAATATATTCAAAAATATCTATATTATAAAATAATTGATTAAATTAATAAAAGTAAAAATTATTTAATTTACACATTGTATGAAATTATAAACAATAATTTAATAATAATTACGTAATAATATATAATATAATATATGCAATTATGTTACCTATTAAAATGTAGTAGGTTAGTACATGTGTAGGCAAGAGTGATTTGGTAACATAGAAATATATAAGCATACAAATGCTACACCAAAGTAAGTAGGTACCTACAACTTATTACTGCTGTTCAGTAACAATATCAATAGACAATTAACACTGAATAGTAGATACGGCTGTAAGCAGTGGTATGAGGAATCATTTTACAACAATAAGCCCACTGTAGTGGTAAGAATTATTTTTATCCACCCACCAAAAAAAAAAAATGTTATTGCTTTGCTAGAAAAATGGCAGGTACCTACATTGTAACAATTTAATAATAGATAAATATAACAAAATTCATAAG
This sequence comes from Nasonovia ribisnigri, assembly GCA_027563435.1. Lineage (NCBI taxonomy): Eukaryota > Metazoa > Arthropoda > Insecta > Hemiptera > Aphididae > Nasonovia > Nasonovia ribisnigri. The sequence continues at coordinate 67,412 of JANEHU010002266.1, forward strand.
TTTATTTTTCGGTACCAACTTATTCAAAATTAGGAAAATTAATTCGTACTTACTCAAATATTGAAAGACCCCCCAGAGCTTTTAAATTTTGAATGGATAGATGAATGCATGTTGTTATATTATGGTAAAGTGTTTTAAAAATTTTTTTTGGGTCTGTGTACTGATTTAACTTCTTTAAACAATTTTCAACTTTAAATAAGATGCTTTTTAACAAAAAATTGAATTTAGTTGACTAGAACACTATGTTGTATTTATAAGAGGTAAATTTGTAAATTTAAAAACTGGAATTTTACTAAAAAGAGATTTTTTTTTTGACCTAACTCACAAACTAATAACCATAGTGACTTGAATTTTTCACCAAATGTTTATTTCGTTTTCCATTCATATTATTTTCAAAATATTTTGACTCACATTGAGCTGTTTATAAACATTTTCAATATTTTTATTTTTTTTCTATACATATCGATAACAATTTTTTGGTTGGGTTAAAAAGCTTGAAAATGTTTTACAAAGTTCCTCATGAGTTATTATAATATGATAGCTTTTTATAAGTATTAAAAGTTCAAATCTTGACAAAATTCATTAAAATTTGCAAATATTGATTTTGTAGTTTAAAATGTATAAAATATTCTATGTTTATAGGTAAAGATTGAAAATATAGAACAAGGTTCCTCACAGGTAGTAGGTGTAATGTTTTGTAGTTTTTGAGAAGTAGTGTTGGCCAGTGAGAGAACGGCATTTCAGGTATTTCAGTATTTGGCTTTTGTTTAACGTATTAGAGATTAAAAAAAGCGTGTAAGTGGATGTCGCTCTGCTATACAAGTGGATCACTATAATGGATGGTATTAAATTTGAATTCATTGACATAATATCATTGTATAAGAAAAACAATATTTTAAGGGAATAAAAAGTTTGTCAGTCTAGAATATCTTAAATTATGTTTGTATTGTTGTTACGGTAGCCGGATAGCCAGTAAGTCGAATTAATATTATAAAATTACATAAATAAGTAAAATCGTTATTCTTAGTTATTTAATATTTAATTTCGTCCAAATTTGAATTTAAAATAACTATATTAAAAACTGTGTTTATATTTATTTTTAGTTTTTTTTTACAGAATTAACTACTTACGTGGAACCTTATTTTAAATTTTCAATCCTACCTAAAAAAGTTAAACATTTTATACATTTTTAACTACAAAATAATTTTTCAATTTGATAAATGTTGTCAAAAATCAAACAATTGTGCTTATGCATTATTATATTTTTCAACTGCTATTGTAACAATATATCAGGAGCTTGTAAAATTTTTCACGCTTTTTGAAAAATTTAAAAAAAATTGGAATCTGAAAGTGCACATACACAGTTCAAAACAAGTCAAAATATTTTTAAAATATTATGGTGCATGGAAAATGATAATATAAACAAGCTGGACGTTTGTATCTACTTGGCACAGTATAATTTCCCACTTAATAACGATGCACAATTAGCAACAACTCCCAGCTCAACACACACTACCAATTACCCTCTCCCGAATCATATCAAATACCTCATTCGCGAAAAACGTAAAGCAAGATCTCGCTGGCAAAGTCACAAGTACCCGCCCGATAAACTTATTTATAATCAACTAAAAAACAAATTGAGTAAAGTACTTCTTCAACACAGCTCCTCCATCTATAATAAATATATCCAAAATCTAACATCGCAAAACTCCTCACTCAGGAGGGCAACAAAAAACATTTTAAAAACTCAATCAACTCCTTCTCCTTTGCGCAATGAAGACAACTCGTGGGCTATTTCTGATATAGGTAAAGCAAATTTATTCGGCGAACACTTATCAAAAATCTTTACACCCCATGATATAATTTTAAATAACAACCATAATCTAATAATCAATCAATCATTGAACGCTGCTTTACCCGTTTCTCTTCCAGCCAAACCTACTAGTCCTGGTGAAATTGACTTTATAATAAAAAATCTCCAAAAAAAAAAAAGCTCCGGGTTATGATCAGATTTCAAATCTAACTGCCAAAAAATTACCAACAAAAGTAATTATATTATTATCTTACATTTATAATGCAATGTTCCGCCTATCATACTACCCACTAACCTGGAAATTCTCTGAAATAATACTTATCCCTAAACCAAATAAACCTCCCGAATCAGTAACCTCTTACCGCCCTATCAGCCTTCTTCCAACTTTATCCAAAGTGTTCGAAAAGATTCTACAAAAAAGGCTTCTCCCTTTGGCTACCGAAGCAAAAATTATTCCAGATACGCAATTTGGCTTCAAGCCAAACCATTCCACCATTCACCAATTGCATCACGTAGTTGATACCATTTCCTCGTCTTTAGAAAAAAAACAATATTGTGCAGCCACCTTTCTGGACGTATCTCAAGCGTTTGACAGGGTCTGGCACGATGGTCTCCTGTTTAAACTAAAAAAATTTCTTCCGGCGCCTTACTTTCTACTAATTAAGTCCTACCTGAGCGACCGAACCTTCGTTGTACGCCAGAACTCGAGTTACTCGAACTACAGTGAAACCTCCTTATAACGGAATCGCATGGTACTAACTGTTTTTTTCCGTTAAAGGAGTTTCCGTTATAGGGAGACTAAAATATGCGGGATATAGGTTATTTGGGACAGTTATTATTTTCCGTTATAAAGAGAATTCCGTCTTATAGAGGGTTCGTTATAAGGAGGGTTTTACTGTATTTTAATATTCTAGCCGGAGTTCCCCAAGGCAGCGACATCGCTCCCTTCCTATACAACGTATTTACTCATGACATACCTAAAACATCATTTACCGAACTCGGTACATACGCTGATGATACTGCAATCGTGGCTTCTCATGAAAACCCTGCTACAGCTTCCAAAATGATTCAAAGTCACCTTAATATAATCCATCTATGGACAAAGCGATGGAAAATAAAAATAAATGAATCTAAGTCCTCATTCATTACATTTACGCTAAAAAGAGAAACATGCCCACAAGTTACAATATTTCAATCCCTGTTTGCTCCGAGGTAAAATACTTAGGCCTTATATTAGATAGTAAACAAACTTGGAATTCCCATAATTCCCATATTAAAAACAAACGTAAAGCCCTAAACGCCCGTCTTCATTTATTAAGGCCTCTCCTGCGATCTAAAATGAACATAAATAACAAATTATTAATTTATAAGTCTCTACTTAAACCACTATGGACATACGGTATCCAGTTATGGGGAACCGCAAAACTCTCCAACACCAAAAAAATTCAAGCCTTTCAATCCATCTGCCTGCGCCTACTTTCCTCTGCACCCTGGTACATAACGAACAATAATCTTCACAAAGATCTTAAAGTACAAACTTTAAATCAAATTGCCAAAATGTACTATGCTAGATTCCACAATAAACTTCAGTCACATACAAACCCCTTGATTATTAAACTATCAACAAACACTCTACCCGATAACCCCCAACGAAGGTTAAAAAGAAAATGGTGCAGGGACCTCTTGTCATGAGAAAAAAAAAAAACCCATATTAACCGACAGTAAATAAATTATCACGTGCTGGGTGTTACCACTGGGTAATTCCCCAAAATCATATTATTCATTGTTGTTTGTTTTGTATTCTTTTATCTCATCTAATTAATGTGCATATTTGTTGTATAGATTGTAGATTGTCTTTTTACTCAATAAAAAAAAATAATAACGATGCAGAACGAAACTACAGATTTTTATACATTTTTGTATAGTATAGACTTGTAGTATTTTATAGAAATCAGTGGTGAAATTCCGATTCAGACATTGATACCAAAGACGATGTTGAATTGTTGTAAATTTTAAATTGTATTATATATTATATTAAAATAAATATATTATAAATTATAATAATTGATGAGTTTATTCTATAATTATTTTTCCTATAACTTCTAAAATAATCACAACTAATAGATTTTGATTTCGCCATCGTTTTAATTGTAAAAATGTGTAAATATCTAATGAAAAAAAAACATTAATTTTTAATACTTTTGGTCTTTAGACTTAAGGGCGTAATTTTTTGATAAATCGAAAATATTGAATTTTTTTGCTTAAAATTAGTCAACATCATGAAAGTTTGCAAATTATTTCGTAGTTTAAAATGTATATAAAATGATAAATTTGTAAAGCTAAGAATTGCAAATCTAAATCAAGGTTTCTCATAAATAGATTTATAGTTCAGTGTATATTGTAGTACCTATATGTACTAGTACAGTATAATATTGTAACCAACAAATCTAAATTTTATATAAAGTTTTTTTATAGATATTTCAGACATAATCTGATATTTGGAAGTATAATTACAATGTTTGTTATTTTGTTGTGACTAAAAAACATTATTTGCTACTTACTTAAAACTCTTAAGCATATTATAAATGTAGGTAATGCCAATAACATTTTCAAAATAATTAGATAAATACATTTTAAGCTTTTACCTATTTATATCGTGAAGTTATTCACATTATTGTTCTTATATGGTAAGGAGATATTGTCTTAAAAGTTAATAACAATAATATAATATGATAGAAATATACACTTTTATTATAATCAAATTTAATATTTAATAGTTAATCTATTATAATGATGAATGCAATGTTTTCGTAAAATTAAACCAAACTACCCTAATACTTAAGTAAAAATAAGTTACTTTAATAGCAATTTCAAAAAATATATCATGAAATAAACTTAATATAAAGCTTAGGCTAACAGACCATTTTTGTTCATAATCATATTCCTATATGATCAGGGTTTGTAAGTTTATGCATTTGCATATCAATCTTGCAAAGTTGTATTTAATGCTAGAACGCTAGATGACATAGAAATCCATTTCAAGGTACCATGTTTAAGTATGTGAAGCTATATTGCATATTTAAAGTTTTTTTTTGTCTATTTAACATTTATGCTTTTATTTAGTTAAAAAATGGTGAGAGGGGGGGGGGGCTAGATGAACAAATTTGCAATTATTAATCATTCCTAAATGTCAATAAGCAATTAAATATAATGTTTTAAGTATAGTATCTCTCCTCTACCTCTTTACTACAGTTAATTAACTAAAAATTAAGGTTATCTTTGAAATAAATATTTTAAGTACCTAAAGCCTAAAGAGGGGGGGGGGGGGGGTTGAGCATCCCCTAACCACCCATCTGTATCAGTCCCTGTAACCATTATGAGTATTAAATATGCACAAAAAAAACGAGAATATACCAACAAATATGCATAAAAAAATTAACAATACAAATTACATACTCTTCTATAGAGACCCAAAACTTTTTTCCAGTGACACTTTTCCTAATATAATCAATTGTTTCGTCGTAACAATCGTCCACAAATGTTTTTCTTAAAGTTGATTCCGTTGGGATATGCGTCATTCAATGCGTACTTTTCAAATTATTGAATTATCGAAATTCAATATACAAGAGTTTAGGCTTCACCAACTGCTTATGTTTGTTTTTAAGTGCTGTATAACGGTAAACCTTTTACTACCATTAACTTTGGTCTTAAATCTTTAAAAATAAAATATCTTTATCTGTAAAATAATATTTCCACCAAATTCTGTAACAATTTTTTTTAACTGGTAGGTACTATCTGCATTTTAATAAATTAAATAGTAAACGATACAACATACACACTAATACATAAATAATAACGGGAACATATATGACGAACTAAACTAAATTTTATTTCTTACAGTCATAAAAGGAAAAATAACTGCATTATATTCAGAAAACATAAAAATCACGAGTGTTTTGACAATTATTTATGTGCTATTGACTTTTTATTGCAATTTAAGTATTATCAATAATAATACTATATGTTAATATACGTTTTACACTTTAGGTGTGATCGCTGTATTATTGAAACTGCATGTTTTGTGTTCAATTATTGTTATTACTTATCATAATTTACTAAAAACGCATTAATATGTACAAAAAATCATTAATATGCTATTCCTGAAAAGATCACCAAAATATGTTAAAAATGAACTACAAATATGAACTCACTAGGTTATAGACTACATTTTTAATTTATCTAGCTATAAATAGAAGACATGAACAAAATTATGCAATTTCTATAACTTCTCATCCCTACTCATGACTCATGAATCAGTCATAGAGGTGCCATTAATCAATATTAAAATAATTAGGTACTTTAATTTTAATTTTGCAAAATTAAATAAAAATAGAAACATTACATTTGATCAAGATCAATTGAAAAAAAAAATAAATATTGATAACCTTCTAAACATTATTCTAACATTGGCCTTCGCTACCACCAATTATCTATCGGATTTATTAAATAGATGCTAAATATTAATAAGATGTCTATAAAATAATGAGCAACAATGTAATATATACAATTTATGTTTATTTAAGTTTAATTTTTCTTTAATGCTATAATTGCATGATTTCTAGGAGACAATAAAGGATCAAAAAGTTTGGCAACAAAAGCTTCATTAATTCCCTGAAACAAAAATTAGTTGTTATTAATTTTAAGACTAATAATAAATATATAATATATACAAATAAGCACATTTCTTAAATTTTTTTTTTTTTTTATTTTCATTAATAAATACACAATCTGTACACAATAAGGCACAATAAGAGTATGGGCTATATACACAAAGGAAGAAAATCTTGAATGAAGAAGCCACCCACTGATGATACTTTCGTCTTTTAATTATGTTATTAATAGATTAAGGGTTTAGTAGGTCTCTGCACCATTGTCGTTTAAGGCGCCGGGGAGGGTTACCAGGGATGGTTAGTACAGCTAGATTTTTTATAAGTGCGTTTTGATGTGTGTTAAGGTGTAGGTGGAACCGTTTATACAATTTTTTTGCCTCTTCTTGGATTGTTTTTATATGTAGGTCTTTATGCAGGGCGTGATTTGATACATATGGTGGTGAATTGGTGATTTTCCTTAATGCTATATTTTGGAACCTTTGAATTTTATTTAAATTAGAATTTTTTGCATTGCCCCATAGCTGTAGGCCGTAAGTCCAAATTGGCTTTAAGAGGGATTTGTACATAAGTAATTTAGTATTTAGTTTTAAATGTTTGTTGTTGACTATTAGGGTTTTTAGCATTCGTAAGCGGGAGTTTAATTGCAATCTTTTAGCTTTGATGTGGTGAGCCCATGTGAGACGGCGGTCGAGAATTAGCCCGAGATATTTACTATTTAGCAATTGGGGATGGGGGGATTTGGGTACCGAACAGATTTGGGATTGGTTTATTTTAAAACGCCACTTTTTGTACCAGTCTTCCATTAATGAAAGATAGTTTTTTAGGTTTATGGAGGCTATAGTAGGATCTGGATTGGATGATAATATGACTTTGTCGTCCGCATAGTCTGCTACTAATGTGTTGGGCGTGGTCGGTTGTTCAGATGTATAAATATTGTACAGAATTAGAGAGAGGATTCCACCTTGCGGAACACCTGCCGCAATTCCTGCTATGTTGGTCTGAAGAACCAAAATGGACCCGGAAGTATCGGTCTGAGAGATATGATTTGAGTATAATGTAGTATGTTGGGTGTAGGAACTTTTTTAATTTATATAGCAGACCTTCATGCCACACTCTATCGAAGGCCTGGGATACGTCAAGGAATGCACAGGTGCAGTAACGGTTTTTTTCGAGGGCAAAGGAGATAGCGTCAACAACTCTATGGACTTGGTGAATAGTCGAGTGTTTAGCACGAAAACCAATTTCTTAAATTAAAATGTATATACTTAAAAATAAATTAGTATTTAAAAATGAAGACATTTTATAACATGGTGAACATTTTGTCTTTGAACCAACTCATAGTAGCAACATAGTAGCTACATAACTCAATGTAATAGATTTGTTTGAATTTATTTATTTTTCTAATGGAAAATTTTTGAATTAAGGTTTCAAAAAGAAACGAAAATCAAGTTTCAAAGTGTTATTTTAAAGTAGTACATATCAAGTAGTTTGGCGATCAACAAATTGCACAACATAGTCGTAAATTTAATATTATATTATGTATATTAAATTAAAACTTTTATGAGTAAGAAAAATTTTAAGTTTTCAATTCAATTATTTTTATATCATAGAACATTTATTACTTCTTACCATAGTTTTAAATAATAATAGATTTATTTAATTTAATTTCTTTACTTAGAGAACAAAAATTAAATAAAAATGACTAATTCAGATAAATTAACCCTTTCACTGCTATATTATTTTACCACTGGCACCTGTGTATGCTACGTACAATAATATATATATATTTTTTATTTAAATTTTAATTTAGAGATCTGTAAGATCTAATTCAGCGGTCCTCACTACGCGGCCCGCGGGCCGCATGCGGCCCTTTAACAAATTTAGTGCGGCCCGCACTAAAATAAAATTGTACATTTTAAAATCCAAAATTCTATAAACAGTGAACAAAATCGTTCATTTTATTTAATTATTTTTTTTATTTATCTTATCTTTCTATTTTAAACTTTTATTGAATTACCAGTTAGACAGATAAGTAGGTAGGTACCTACGATTATGATTATTATTTATTACGTTTGTTCATTTCCACTGCGTAGTCTTGTGTGAACAGTTTATCGTTTATCGGATAAAGTATCGCTTATTGTCCGTTTGTATTTGATCTGCAAGGAGAAAATAAACTTATCCCTCACATGGCCAGTAAGATTTTTGCTTTTGAAGAAAAGCTCAAAATGTACATTGAAGAAGTATCTGATAATGATTTTTCAAGTTTTTCCAATTTTGATGTAATGAAAAAAGAAAATAACATTTTTTTCTGATGATACTGATATAGAAACTCTAATACCACAATTGCTTGAACTATTGGTCACTTTAAAAAATGAAATGAACAGACGTTTCAATGATATTAAAAACTTAAGAAATGCATTTCGATTTATTGAAAATCCGTGAGCAGTAACTACAAAAGAAATATTTGAAATTAATATTATGAATCATAACATTGGTTTATTGAAAAACGAATTAATTGACTTACAGGAGGACATAACATTAAAAGATATTTTTAATGATAAAAATAATGCAATGTAATTTTGGAATACACTTGAGGAACATCAATATCCTTCCCTTTTATCAAATGTAAAAGCTATTCTAACATTTTTTGGGTCGACATATTTGTGTGAAGCTGCTTTTAGTAAGTTAACATTTATAAAAAACAAATACAGAAATCGTTTGAGTGATGTGCATTTGGACGATTTACTGCGGTTGTCAACATCAAATACACCCGTAAACATAAACAAGATCATAAAACAAACAGAGAAGTACCGTCCATCAACATCAAAACAATATTAAATCAAATAAATTAATCAAAAGCTAAATTAAAAATTATCAATCTAATAATTTAATAAATATATACTTTACTAATAATATAAATGAAAACATGTGTGACTTTTTCCTACAATACCCTTTCCTAACAAAATGTATAATATTATACATGTATATATAATTTTTATATTTTTAATTATTATTACTAAAAATGTATGTGGCCCGCAAGGAATTTTCAAAAATTACATTTGGCCCTTTCTAAAATCCTGGTGAGGACCGCTGATCTAATTAGTTAAGTTTAAGATGTGAGCCAAGGTTTCCAAACCTGCATGGTTACTGGCAAATGAGAATATTGTAAAATACAGCGACGTAATAGTATGTTTGGAGCAGTGAATGGTGTAAATGTTTTAAGCATTATAGTATGCCTGGAGTTGTAAAAGTGTTAATAAAAATGATGTTACACCATTGAGTCCCCAAAAACATTTTTTTAAATCCATATACTATTTCAAGTATGTCACTATTTATTTAGATTAAAGTTAAAACATAAATATAATATACTTTACCTGTTCATGGAGGTACAGTAATCTATCCATTATTATAAGTCCTTCAATAACTTGAGCTAATGCTTGTTTTAAAAGAAAAAATACTTTTAACCGTTCATATTCAATAAGGTATTTATCATAAAACACATTTATTTTTTCATCGTCGATCTAAAATAAAATAAAATTTTAATTATTAAATTTACTTTTTAATATTTATATATCAGAAATTGATATAAAAATAAATTATAATTGTACCTCAATATTTAATTGTAATCGTTTCACAGCTTTATGCACATATTCATTAAAAGTCAAACATTTATGTGCTAATCGTCCAACATGACATCTACTAATATTCTCATACCCAAGTTCTTGTATTAAAAAAACTTGTAATAAGGCTCTGTAGAATAGTGGTTTTGTTGAATTCATTATCTATAAAAATGTATTTATTTTATTTACTGTAATAACCATGATCATAATGAACTTATTATGTTAAAAAAAACTTACGTCTTTAGAATTAAAAAATTTATCTGGTGATTGAGATGCACACATTCTAGCATCACGTCCAAGTTCAAATTTTTTTTCTCTTAGACAATTACTTACAGGAAAACCATAAGATTCATTTTTACTTAATGCATTTTCAATATCATCCCAAAATGGATCATTAGTGAATTCTTCCTCAATTAAATGATAACAACAACCAACATTGACCAAAAGTTTTAAATCATTTGTAGGTTCAGTAAATAACTTTAAACATGTGGTACCTAAAGAACCACACGTATGTAGTCCAATTAAAGTAAACTCTTCTTTTTTTTTTACTTTAAATTCAGTTTGAACTAAACGTGCAATGTTGGTATTCTCAGTAACATATTCTGTAATTTGTTTATATTTACTACCCAGTACAGCTGATTTTCTGCTGTATTTTTTATAATATTCTTCATAGGTATCAAGTTTTTCTTTTATTATTGGAAGCAATGTTTTTTCTTCAGGAAAGTTGTTTGACTTTTTTTTAATAGATTGCCAATATTTCTGAAAAAACGCAGCATTATATTAATAAAATATTTAAAACCAAATATAATATGTTAAATAAAAACCTCAAATTTGATTGTTCGATTTCTAGCACCTTCAGAATTGATTGATTGTGAATCAATGCCAAGCACATTGAAATTGTAAGCTAAAGCTAAAAGAGAACTTAAATATCCTTTTCCACCGCCAATATCAACTATAATGTCCGTACCAGCATACTTAGAAAAATCTGCCACTAATTTGGCCATAACTTCTACTTCATGCATTTTCTTAGCACCCATAAATTCTTTTAAATTCAGTGATTTATTTATAGGTTTATAACCCCAAGATTTAAGTACATTATATGCATCATCTAATTTCATATAACAACTACTTGGATAAGAATTTATGTTGTTATGTTTAGTAGAATTAACAAAGTGTGTAAGAGAATCAGGAATTTGATTTTCCGACCAAAAATTTGAAAACACAAATTCTGTACCTTTTAAATCAATTTCATCCCGTATATCACTAGGTATAATAGTTTCCCAAAAGTTATGAGTGATAAAATTAACTACATGGCTATTAGCAATAGGTAAATATGGTTTTAAATAAATAATAACTTCTTCTAATTTCGTTCTTAATTGTTCCATTTTGAAAAATTGAGAATCCTTTTGTCTAAATCTTTAATTTTTAAGTTAAAACAAAATTTTTTGTACAATCCTTTCAGTTCATTATAATGATCAATGATATCAACATTTTTATCATTTATCTGAGGAAATAATTCAATTAAGTTTGAAAGTTTTTGTAAAATGTTAAGTTCTTTGTCAGAAAGAATTATTATTTTTGATTTGTGTAATTTTTTTATGCCGATTAAAATCCCATCATAAAAACCAATTTCTAATCCAATATCATAACCTTTTTGATAACCAATTGCAAAACCTTCCTTGTATGCATTTTTAGAAGAATTCTCAGTTCCTTCAATATAATATTTTTCAGCAGTATAGTTTTCACTCAACAGTAGTTCGTCAATAATATTATCATAGTCAAAACTTGTATTGGCATTCATTATAATCTGAAATATATTAAAAAATATTATAAAAATAATTTATGTTAAAAAAAACTTTTATTCTTGATAATACACAAAAATTAAGCTCATATACATATAATATACTAAACTCACCTACCAAATTAAATTAAAAGATTCATAATTATTGCATTTTACTCTTCAAATATAGACAAATACTAAAAAAAAACTTTTTGAACATTATAATAAAAGTGCCCAGCGTCAGAAATGAAAATCATACTCTTAACTTTAATAAGGTGTTATTAATTCATATTTAACAATAACATAATAATAAATAACATCAATGCCTTCTCGGTTCTTTTATTTACTTCGTGATACCAGACCCTGGACACCATAGCAGCTGATAATATGAGATTTTATATTATCTATGCTGGACACTGATATAAATTAACACCGTAAAGAACCCATGAATACTCAAAAACGCAGCGGCCATGTTGGCGTTTTCAATCAGTGTTACCATATCAGAAAAACAAAATGTTCGTTACAATATTTTTCCAAAAGTTTATAAATCCAATAAATTTTATCCAAATTACTAGCTACTTGCTGAACAATTTTGATTTTAAAATTAGCAACCGTATAAGATTAGATATACCGTATAAGATCAAATACACTATTAAGGAAGTGTCAACATGCATGATGGAAAAAATCACAGATATCTATATTATAATAATATAGATATCTGTGGAAAAAATACACATTTTATTATATCATAATGCACAATATTATTCACAAAGGCACAAAGTTTTTTACTAACCTTAAATCGTGAATTATGATGACAGTTGTTTATTGATAACACTAAATTGATAAAGTAGCAAACGCAACATGGCCGCCACGTTTTTGTTTACATTTAAAGTGTCCCTTCCGATTTAATCTATTCTGTGGTGATACCACGTTGGTTCTTTGGTGAATAGCTGCCGGCAAAATATGGCAATGAGATAGATAATATATACAGTAGATTGTATATATCATGACTAAATTAATTTATTATTTATTTAGTCATGGTATATATCACGAACTAAGATATATTCTATATTTCTTTTTTAACCATGACACGATTAAAGATAAATCTTAAATCGTGCTCCATGATATATTTATCTACCTCAATGGTGAATGGTGGTACGAGTCTTCATTACAGATATAATTGTAGAATGAATTATGGATTATTTATGATTATCATACGGGAACGTATATGAAAATATTAAAGAGGTCTTATCACAAATAAATTTATGTATAAGGAATTATTATTATATTATGATATATGATAATACCTCTGATAGAATGAGAGGCAATGATAAAAGTAGCCTTTCACTCTTCCTTATTCCGGCACTCAACCCTTTATATTATTATCTTAGCCATGGCCTATCCATTTTCTAATGCCCTATGGTCGACTTCATAGTAGGACGTCCATGGTCCATGGACTTAAAAAATTACTGTTTCTTACATAGACCTATTATCACTCACGTTTCTTATCACTCAAATGATAATATCTTTCGTTACCACGGTATTCAAGGTCCTTAACAATGAATGATATTATCATATTAAAATTTCGGAAAATTTTTAGTTTCAAGTTAGTATCAAAAGAATGTTAAATACTTAAATGTTCGGTTAAACTTTGAAGTTCGGTTTTCATTGAGCATTTTGAATTTTAAAGAAATCTTTTACTTTCAAGCCAATCATTTAAATTACAATTTTACCAAAGATTTTAAAAACCTTGAAAAATACTTCATAAAATAATTGTACGTATTGTTTCTTTTTTAAATCTCAACCTGGCTGCAGAAATCTTACAAAGCACGGATGGAATTTTGCAAGGAGATAATGTTTCAGAAGAATCTGTTGTAAATATATTGGAAGTGAGGATTAACCCAAATACTAACGATGATTCGATTGAAAATTTGTCAACATCCGTTAACAATAGTATCCCCAAAAATAACAAAAACGAACCAGTCTATGTTAATTCAGATGTGGACAACACATATCTAAAAGTATCTATTAATAAAGTTCATCTATCTGAAGATGGTGTACGATTATCTATAAAGGTATTATGGAACATTGTTAAAGATGCTCGACAAACTAAAGACTGGATTGGATGTTACAAACTAGGTTCGTATATTATATTTATTTAGAAAAACTAGTATTATTATAACATTGAATAACTTAAGTTAATATTAAATTTAACTTAGTTACAATTTGTTATTAATTTTCTTTGTGATGAGGTGTGACTGTATGTTCATTAATTTTTATGGTACCTATACAAATTTGATGAAATATTTAGAATTAACCTCGTCAAATTGATTAATTTATATTTATTATTTATATTTTATGCAGTTATTTTAATAAATAATAATGTATATAATTTTTTTTTCGTCAAAAACTGTAATGTTGGCAAAAAAAATAGAAATCAATTTCTGTAAAATGTGTCTCGTTTAAGTTGGTAGCATTGTGTTCATTCATGTTTTCGTGGCCCATAGTAATTTTGGGTTATGTACCGGAAGTGAGAGTGGGGTCGGCAGGCGGGGGGTTTCCGTTTCATTCATCTATTCACTTCATTCATTGGCAAATGGTCATATATATCCGTTCTAAGGGCATGGCACTGCTTTTTATATGAGTGTTATTTTTCTCTCTCTCTGTGAGCGTGTGTTTTTAAAATCCTGTTAAATGGTATTCTACGGACTTAGTATCTGTTATTCACTTCCGGTTGGTGTTTTTCGCGTTTATTTTTATAGAATTTAGTGTTGTTCGAGCAATAGTTGCAAACCCTTCGATGCTACATAAAAGGTAAGTTTTGGAACTATGCTTTATCTGCTAGTTATATATATATATGTGTATGTACAATATACGATCACATAAGGCCTTCAATGTGTTTAGCATTGTTGATTTTGTATTGCGCAAGAATATTTCATTCAACATGAAGTTTTATTTATTAAAATCATATAATATCTAAGCCATCTAAGGCAATAATTATGTATTTTGATAAAACATATTCATAACGTTGCTCTTTCCGATTATAGTTATAATAGTAGAAGGTACCCGGGTAGTAGGTACATTATAATATTATTATGTCATAGTATAATTAGACAACTAATTTATAGCAATTTGTTATTTTCTTTTTAAGTTTTTTGCTTATGACTAATGTAAATATAAAATTGATAATTTGATTTATTTATTGCTTAAATGTAGAATTTTGATCTACTTGCCATTAAAATGTCACTAAATATAGGTATCTCTTTATATTAAAATATTTTTAATATTATTTTAAACAAGAAAGCACACGAAAGGTTTATTATGTATTATGACAACACATTTCTATTTTGTTTTATATAAAACTTTGGCATACCTACTTATTATTTATATTTATAATTTAAATATAATAGCGGAGATAATAGTGTAGTATGTACAATGATTTAACATCTTAAATATATTTAATGGAAATTGTAGGTAGTTAAAATATTAAAATAATTTTTTTATTAACGTTTCTAGATATTCTATATTCAATTGCTTTAGAAACTTATATATATAAATTTAATTATTACTTATATCAACTTATAACTTTATAATTCTATAGATATACCTACATGTTTAAGTTTTTTTTTGAAAAAATACTATGTCTAATTCTTATATATTTTAGTTTACAACACATTTATTAACAATAAAAGTATACAAATGAATAAACATTTCTCATATTGTTAACAAAATGTATACCATATTCATTAACATTAATAAAGAATTAGAATTAACAGAGTAATTAATGTATGCTGATCATAAATGTTTTATATATTTCAATGTAAATTAGGAGCTATTTAAAACCAATTTAATCAAATATATGATTTATCTTCTACATAATATTAATATATGTTACATAAATACATTACAACTCTTGTGCAGTGTGCCGATCAAGGCAGTAATCATTGTCAGCATACTGATATTCTACTCTATTCAGTTTAAAAGTATATACCGGTTTGTGCATATGCTACTGATTGCTATACGTTGCTGGACCCCCCTATTGATTGTTACCAATCATATGGTGTCGTTATTTCTATCGCTGTATACTGGACACCAGCACTGATAACAGGTATGGGGAGACATGTGCGTACGACACAACGAGTTTTTGTCTGCCACTGGTGTCTGTAACTGACTAGAGCATAAATACATTCAGAAAAATTAATTTATTGTTGTAATAAGAACTATAAGTGATGCATGCAGTATTTGTATTCAATATAATTTTTGATTTCTGACTGATTGAAGTGAGATATTTTGTTAAATATGGTTCCAGTTTTTATTATTAGTTTTGGAAAATAGTTGGTACCTAGTACTAATTATCTTCTGTTGGCTATACATTTTTTTGCTAAAATATCAATATTTTTATTGGGTTTAATACTTAGGTATTAAACTAAAAATGTATGTTTGTTGTTTATATATGATATCAAGTATATTATAAAAATTATTTTTATTTATTTGTAAATGGGTAATGTTATACTAACTACAATCTTTCCTAGTATATCAGTAGTTTTGTTATAACGAGTAAGTAACTTGGACATTATGACTTCTGTATTTACTTCAAATGAAGTCATCTGAAAGTATAAATTATATTTTCTAAGTATATTTAAAAAACTACATTACATTTGTTAAGAAGTAGAGTTTTTAGAGGTTCCTCTTGCTCATCTACTAATGAATGGGAGATTTTGCCACCATAGCAATTAGCAACACATACCAAATGTTTCTTTCTTCCGCTAAACTGTTTACAATGATTACATTTTTTATCCATTCTCCCTAAGATGACAAATCAATGATAAACATAGTTAATTTATTGGGTCATAATCAAATTCAGCATCACTAAAAGCCTCTTAAGTTCTACATATAAAGTATGATATCTTTCTGTTGTTTAGTATTTAAATTACACGATTGCTGTGGCTCTCGTAATATCTCTGTAACTGTAGGAGATACTTGAAGCTTAACGTCTACAATACTAAGTGCTTGTTACTGTCTAATATCTAACATGTTGGTGTGGTTATTTAGTTTCATATCCTTTGGCTATTAGAATTCAAGCTATCTCCATACCATATATCATCAAAATCCATGTACCTAGCAGACAGAGTTACTTTCGCATTTATAATGTTATAAGTATAGAATATGGATAATAGTAATACTTTTAAATTCTATATAACTCATGAATTATGTATCATACATTTTTCTCCTACTTATTTCTAAGAAATAAACTAATGTGTAATCAACAAGAAGGTAAGACATGTTCATGGAAAAATGTCTTTATATCTGGCATACTATATTACTATGTCAAGTCTAATGTGCTTCTTTTAATTGATTGTCGGATATTGATAATATTAAAATAATGACAACTTTACTTTGCGGGTATCCATCAAAACTACAAAATTATCTCTATTTTATGTTTTGATAATTTCTATTATTTATAGTATGAATTTTACGTTTTTTACGTAAAATATATTAATATTTAAGTTCTAGGTATTATAAGTACTATACATACTTTCAAATTTAAATGTTGAGTGAATTTTATCTGTTTTTAAGCTGATAAATATCATTTTTTAAGTACAAAGTTTATTAATGAGAATGTATTTTACAATTTAAAATAATAGATCATCATAAAGTATTTTTATTAATAAATCAAATAAAATGAAAATAGTAGGTTTACCAAATAACATCAAATGATTAATAGATAAAAGTAGAAAAAGTATGATTAATGTATTATATTATTCAATATCTGTGACTGTACCTACTATTAAGTATACAAAAGATTTAATTTTAAAAATTGTAGAAATATTAATTTTTTAGTAAGATTTAAATTTTAAGTGGTTCAGTAATTTTTTTATGGTTCTAGATGAGAAGAATGTTATGACCTGTATAGCTCGATATACACAACCTGTCAATGGCACGTCAAAAAGAAGTGCAATGTGGTTAGTTGATTTTCCACACTGCTCATCCATGAATGAAGGTTTATATTACAATTATTGTTATTTTTTGCTTTAACTTTTATAATATTATAAAAATTATTATATTCTTAGGATATGGGAAATTCTTTTGCTTCCGTTACTGCAGCGGCTTGTCTTGTCTGGCTGAGTCACAGCCGGTTGACCTTGACTCTGTGTATAAGTTAGCAGCAGACAGTAACGAGAATGCTAAACAGTCTAAAGTCTGTGAAAACTGTACAGAAACATGTGAAAATTCAGAAAAATTATCACAATCTGGAGCTAAAATTATTGAAACTAAAGTTGATGTTCATGTTCAACATGTTGATAAAAAACTCCCAGTTGCTGAAAATAATGATTACCTTAAAATCTGGTCGGATACTCCTGTTCCAGATTCTCCTCCTCCACCTTTGCCACCGCGAACCTACAAACATAAACCTTTAGAAAGAACTTGGGCGATGCCACCAACTACTAATATCCCGTTAGAAGCCTTACGTCAGTTAAAACCAAAAGGTCTAATGGATAGTTCTGATTTTACCAATGTTTCTCCTATTGTTGAGTCTAAGGCACATCGGCCTTTAACTAGAGCTTCTAGTCGAGCTGGAGATCATGTTAACATGAAGTGTTCTGTTCAAAAAACATTATCAAATGATACGAGAGAACATTCAAGATTTATGATGTTAACCGATGAAAATAGAAAGCCAAGAAGATCAGAAAGTAGAAGAGACAGTACACTTCCACCAGGTAGTGGTTTTTAATTATTTTAAAATATATATAATTAATATCTTGTATTTTTGTTTTTTAATTAGATTGGGAAGCTCGAATGGATAGTCATGGTAGAATATTTTATATCGACCATCTTAATCGAACTACTACTTGGCATCGTCCTTCTCGGCAAAATTGTGATATGCATTATTATCAACAAAGACAACAATTAGACAGAAGGTAATTTACCAATTCAATAATAATTTACTTATAAAATGCTTCTGTCTTAACTATGAATAGTAATAAGATTTATGGTATACAATTTTAGGTACCAAAGTATACGTAGAACTATTTCACAAGAACCCGAATGTAACACATTATCTAGAACCGATTCATTACGATTAGATTCATCTAAAACTAAATTTAGAGATAATGCAAGTATAGCATTGCAGTTCATTAGTAAAAAAGAATTTCCAACTTTATTGCAGCAAAATCAAGTATGATCTAATATAATTAGTTTCTTATTAAATAAATTAATTTTTAACGTTTTTTATAGAGAGCTTTAGCACTTTATAATAGCTCATCATCACTTAAATATATTGTGCCTAAAATTCGAAATCATCCATCATTATTTCAACGTTATCAAAGTCATAGTGATTTGGTAAGCCTTTTAAATTTATTTGCCAATACAAGAATTACACTTCCTAGAGGATGGACATCAAAAACTGATGCTGCTGGAAAGGTCAGTGATAGTTGAAAAAGAAAGAAAATATATCTAAAAAAATAAAATACATACAAAACTTCTTAAATGTTATAGGTATTTTTTATGGACCATACCACAAAAATGACTACTTTTATTGACCCACGTTTACCATTAAATGATCTTTCTGTGCCATTGCCATCTACATCTCAAGAACCTCCAATACCTCCTCCTCGCCCAACTATTACACACATTGATAGCATGCTTTGTGATACAGTGGATATACCAACTGCCTATAATGAAAAAGTGGTAGCTTTTATACGCCAACCAAATATACTGGAGATATTAGCTGAACGGTATCCACAATTATCTACTGACCAAAATCTAAAAGATAAAATAAACCAAATTAGAATTGATGGTATTCCATCTCTAGATACATTTGGGAATGAACTAGAACTCAATATTTTGTTAAGGTAAATAATATACATATTACATAATATAATATGATTAGTAGTTAAAATTAATAATATGTTGGAATAATTATATCAGATATAAATTTGGTTCATAGAACAAAATTTTATTTGCAACAATTTTTTTTGACAGTAGCTAATATTTAATATTACATTAAAAGAACAACACTAATTTAGTATGTCAAATAATATAATTTTTTAAGTAATATTTAGGGTTTTTTAAGCAATTTATTTATTTTTTGTTTTATATTAAGTTGTAGTTTTTTTTATAGATCTTTAAAATCTGATTTTATTTTTCATAGATTAGCAGTTATTAACCTATTAATTATATATATCAGTACTGCGTACAAGTTAAAAAATGTTTATATACCATTTCAAATAAAATCTCTTAAGCATACAATTATGAGCAAATAAAATGCTTTTGTTATTATTTATTAATTATTACGATAGCATTTATTACCATCATAAAATAATTTTTTTTGACCAAGTCATTATGGTATGTTTATTGATTTAATATTTTTTATAAATCTCAATATATTATCTAATCATTTTTAAATTCATTTACTTAATTTACCACATAATATATTTCTAAACACTGCTGGTTGTGAAGTAATCGCATAGATAATTTACAATAATAGTCAACTTACTATTAATTTCAGTCTATTTGAGAATGAAATAATGAGTTACGTACCAGTAAGAGTCAGAGACTCAAGAGTGTCTCCTCAACAATCGCCCATAATGAATAGGGCAAATAGAACAGTTCCTCCGTTCAAAAGAGATTTTGAAGCAAAACTTAGGAACTTTTACAAAAAATTGGAAACCAAAGGATATGGACAAGGACCAGGAAAACTTAAGTAATGTTAAGAAAAAAAAATTCTTAAGATTTTTATTAATATTAAATTATAAAAATTATTTAGGATTGATGTACGGCGAGATCATCTACTTCAAGATGCATACAATAAAATAATGAGCATGCCTAAAAAAGATTTACAAAAATGTAAACTATCTGCACAGTTTGATAATGAAGAAGGACTTGATTATGGTGGACCATCTAGAGAGTTCTTCTTTTTGATATCCAGAGAATTGTTCAATCCCTATTACGGCCTTTTTGAATATTCGGCTAATGATACTTACACTGTTCAAATATCGCCTATGTCGGCGGCATTTGTTAATAATAAAGAAGACTGGTTTAGATTTAGCGGACGAGTTTTAGGTTTAGCATTAGTCCACCAATATTTATTGGATGCATTTTTTACTCGGCCATTCTACAAAACTCTATTAAAGCTGTAAGTATAAATTGTAATTGGTTTTACGAATTTAAATTATATTTTAAAATTTTGTAATTTAGACCTATGAGTTTGAGCGACTTAGAATCTGTTGACCGAGAATTCCACCAATCGTTATGTTGGGTACAAGAAAGAGATATATCAGGAGAAATGTTGGACCTCACATTTTCAGTTACTGAAGAAGTATTTGGTCAAACAGTTGAAAAAGAGTTAAAACCTGGAGGCCAACGTATTTTTGTCACAGATAAAAATAAAAAGGTAATTAAAAACTTTTTTTTTTTAATATATATATTTAATATTAAAATACATTTTTCCATAGGAGTACATAGACAAAATAGTAAAATGGCGATTGGAACGTGGTGTTACCGAACAAACTGGAGCTCTGGTTCAAGGATTTTATGATGTAGTTGATCCACGATTAGTATCAGTCTTTGATGCTCAAGAATTAGAACTAGTCATTGCCGGAACTGTTGAAATAGATTTATCTGACTGGAGAAATAACACAGAATATAGATCAGGTAACATTAAATAAAATAAATATATTGACACTCTTAAACTTGAGTTATGTTTAAAAACAAAGCTAAACATGAGCTAAAATAGTTTGTTAAGACATGCATTGTGTTGTATTTTTAATAAATTTTTAAGATAATGAATGTCTACATTTTTAGTGTAAGTACAATTAGTACATTGTTTTTTTTATTTGACAAACTCAATTATTATATTTATTTTAAATCCATACTCTTTTATCACTGAAATTTTAAAAGATTTTTGACTACTAAAAAAACACATTAAAAAATAATTATATTTTCTTTCTTTCTTATCAATAAAATGTTGTCATTATATTAAATTTATTCACATAATTTGGTTGTTAATTTAGAAAAAATTATGTTATTATTTTTTATTTTTGTATCTATCATCATTATGCCGGGTTACATAAACAATCACTAAACATCTAAGAAATCAATAGTGGCTCATATTAGTTCATTACATTTTATTGAACCATTAATTTAATACATTTTTCACACAGTTCGGCATTAGTATAGTAATGATTATTAAAACTGTGTAGAGATAATTGATAAATACTGTATAGTTTGCATGTTATTAAAATGTATTCTTCTAACAATATCAAAAATTATTTAAGGTTACCATGATGGACATCAAGTTATTAGATGGTTTTGGTCTTCAATAGAACAGTTTACTAATGAGCAAAGGTTAAGACTACTTCAGTTTGTAACTGGCACATCTAGTATACCATACGAAGGATTCTCTGCTCTCCGTGGGTCTACTAGTCCTAGAAAGTTTTGTATTGAAAAATGGGGCAAAGCCAACAGTTTACCAAGGTAATATTTAGTTATTATAATTTTCCATCAACCTGATTTTATTTTTAAAGTAATAAATTATACCTATATTGTAACGAAAACAATTTGGAACAATATACTAGTATTAATTGTCTATTTTTCATGAACAGTCCATGAAAAGAATTTCTGTTTGTATATTATATATAAAAAAAATATAGAATTTTCAAAAAACAAATGTTAATTTATATTAATTTTTTTAGGGCTCATACATGTTTCAATCGTCTTGATTTACCACCGTACACTACTCAAAACATACTTTGCGAAAAACTCTTGTTAGCTATAGATGAAAGTAATACGTTTGGCATGGAGTAATAAGTCTTTTTATATTTTTTTATAGCTAAATTCAGGCTAAAAAACGTAGAAATTACGATTTATAGACCAGAAATTAATTATTATTGAACATTTTTAAGATTTTTTTTTTTGTTATTTTATATATAAAAAACCTATAGAGTGAAAATAATTATATTATCATTGTAAATTTAATATTTAAACAAAATTATTTATTATTTATGTTCAAAATTGTTTTAATCTAGTTATTACCACTACATCCTGTAACAAATAGCCTAGTAATGACAGGAGATGGTTATGATTCCCTTACATTTATTTATTTACTTTCTTGTTATTCTGTTAAAACTCGACTAATATTTCTCACATCTTGATGTTTAAGAAAAGAAAAACTCAATTGTTATTACTGTTAATATTTTTATTTTATTTGTAATATTGCTTTTCCTAAAATTTGCTATTAATTTTTTAACTGACCTCCGGCGCTACACAGAACAATAGCGACTTGTTGAATCCAAAGAATAACATCGACAAACACAATCAGCGACTGGACATTCCAAGTGATTCCTAAGAAAAAATGATAACAAATAAATAAATGTTTATGTATATCATGTATTAAAGTGTATAACTATTTAAATTATTACTTAAACCAGTCACTGATATGATTAGAATGACCTCCATGATTACATGTAGGACACCATGAAAACCAGTACGAAAAACTATTAACACTTTGCCCAGTTAACACGTATGAACTGTTAGATGTTAATTGTTTGCCAGATGTTTTTCTTAATGGTACTTTTGCGCTGGCAGTACCTAAATGTGCAAGACATAGTGCACACCGAGGCAGCGGACTTTGACAGTTAGGGCATGATGTAAACTGAAAAATTATTTTTTATTAATTAAAAATATATATTTTATATTAGGATATGCAAAATGCTGGATACATTATTTTTAATATATGATACAAACGCCTACATTCCATAATACTGTATGCATATAAAAAAAATATGTCTGAATAATTTAGTACATTAGTTAGGTATGTACTTATAAACATTTTAATTGGATTGATTATAAATTATAATACTTGAAGAGTAATGGAATTTTTTTTGTAGATAAGTTATACTAAACTGATAGGTAAAAATTATAATCTTTTTAACATTTTTGTAGATACTGAGGTAGAGCCTTACAAATTTTTTTTGTACATATCAAAAAATAGTTTTTCCAATACCTGAGGATTTATATATTTTACATTTTTACTTTATCGGGCTAGCATAAATAAAATTTGAATATTGAAAAAATTTCTAGAAAATATAACTTCCACTATAGTCAGTATAAATGAAGGCCAACAATAATTCAAACTAATAAATATTTTTGGGGAAAGACCATTTTTCTGTAAACATACTTTGAAATTGTTTGATCCATTTTCTGTTTGGTCTTTTACTTTTAGAACTTTTGTTTCTTTATCATTTTCTTTCTCTTTTTCATCAGCTGCTGGACAGATATTTTTTCCACAGTAATTGCAGGATAAAAATACATTTTGGGGGGGAGGTTTTACTGCTTTAAGGGCTATATCAAATTTGGCTCGTATGTGCCACATTCGCCATTGGTTTAACATTTCTCGGTAACTAATTATAAATTAAAACAAAATAATTAAATTCAGGAATTATTAAACCAAAATAGAATTCTAAAATATTAATTTCATACCTATTGATCCAACTCATCATTACTGCATTCTCGTGAACAATTTCACTAGGGATTGTCTTTAAGACTAATATACTAACTGTCTGAATATCCCCTGTACTATCTAAATATCTTTGTAGTAATGGAACAACATCTGGAGATGACCCTAATAGTGATAATGAAAAAAACAATTTTAATCAGTTGATTTTACTCAATGATAAATATTAATTATTTTTTTATGGAAAGTGAATTAAAAAGTAAAAAAAAAAATTGCAAAAATTTCTTAATAATTGGAAAGAATACAAAAAGTGCACAATAACTTTTTTTAGTTTAAAATGTAAGGGTATAATTCTTATAACATAGGCTCCTGATATATGATAGTACTAGGTATCTTAAATTGTGATTAGGATAGAAAATGCAATACAACATTTCTCATAAGTTCATGGTTTAACCAAAATATCTAAAAACTTGATTTTTAAATGGTCATTAATTAGTAATTTAGTAATAATAGTAATTTTGTCTTTAATTTTGCAATAAAATATCATACATCATATAAATAACAAAAAATTAAGTCGCAAACCCCAACCAAAAAATTGATTTAAAATTTTAAATATAGAGTAATGAATTTTGTTATTTTGTTGTAATTTAAAAATATTTAATATTAAGTTTATTTCTACTAAATAGGTATTACAATGTTAATATTAGAATAAGGTTAATGACTAAATATATATTTATTGTGGATATTTGAAACTTTTAAAGTAAAATATTATATTAGATAATGGGATAATGGGCTGACAGACCGTCTCCGCTCAGAATCAATTTTCACATACACTGAGGTTTATTATTGAATTCAAATTTAACACATCCGGGGAGGGGCAAGTCAGATTTAGACATACAGTGGAACCTCAATAACTCGAATCAGTTGGAAGCGAAAAAAAATTTTAGTTATCATATATTGTAGGGCAGGGCCAAGACATTCTTTTGACTTATTGATGTTCCACTATATAAATTATATATATATTTTTTCTGTATTTGTACATTGAAACAACCACAAGGTCTTTCTCAATGCTTATTATAAGTGGGTAGTAGGGAGATCATGTGATCTATCCCCCCCTTGAACACATATATCTCACATGCATCTCTATATACAGTATCACTGATGATATACACTCAACCTATACTGTATAAAAGAGCAGTTACGTACTTTCCTCCCTTTTATTAAACACATTAGAACTCAAAATTTGGAAAAAATTTGTTGTTTAAAGTCCAGCGTTTCTCAACCTGTGATACGTAAGAAGGAAAAAATTACAATTGGTGTATTTTAAATGGTTTGTAATTTGTGAAAGATTTAATAATGTGGCATAGGACACTGGACTTTATCTTATCGGGTTACGTAACGTAATAACAAATTCTTCACTTGAGGTAATATTTGAAAAAAAATCTCTCATCGCTTTTTGGGCTGACATAAAAGAAGAGTATCCTGAGCTTTCAAACAAAGCATTTAATGTTCTGCTGCCGTTCACGAGTACTGTATTGGTGGAGAGGGCTTTTTCGACGTACAAGTACATTAAAAATAAGTATCGTAATAGACTCTCTGTGAGTTCAGATTTACAAGTTTACTTATCATCCGAGGAGCCAGATTTCAAAAAATTATGTGCCAAAAACAAGCCCAAGGGTCTCATTAAAATTAAATTGTAAAGTTTATATTACTTTTATATATATATACGTACATTGTATGGCTAATTAAATTAATTAATAAATATTTTCAAATTGTCCATCATCAAACTTATTTCATAATAACTTATTTGTGTTGTGTGTGAATATATAATAAATGGAAATTTGGGGGTACGTAAAGCAGTGGAGAGAGGTCAAGGGGTACGTAAATGAAAAAAGGTTGAGAAACGCTGGTTTAAACAAAGTATCAGTTTTAGTAATTTTGTTGTAATTCAAAAATATAATTTGTGGGGACCTGCAACTTTTACAAACGTTATTATATTTTACAACACACTTATGACATTTTTAAAACATCTAAATTCCTAACTTAACCTTGTTTTTGTCTATTTATACTATGAACCTATTCACATCGTTATATTATATAATATATCAAATATATTTTATACTATTAAATAATAAAATATAAATAATAAAATAAATGAAAAATGTTTTTGGCAAAAATTAAATCAACTTAGCAAAAAAGGTACTAATACTAAAATCAATTATTTTAAAATAGCAATTTTAAAGAACATTTCATGAAATATATTTAGTAATATAGGCTGACAGTATGCCTTGGCTCAGAATTGTTATTCGTATGCAAAAATATATACTCAACTATTCAACAACTACTGTACAGCAGAGCAGTTACCTCCTTTCTAAATTATTTTAAAATTTTACCTGTTAAAAAAATTGCTGTTAAATTGCCTTCATCCAACAATTTATCTGTAATTTTATTAATATATTCCGTTAATTTTATATCAGATAAAAAAATTGAAGCAAATGCAATTCTGTCTTCTAATGGTATACCAACTTCATTCTGAAAAAATATTGATTCTCAAATTGAAGATAATTTAGCAAATTTAATATTTACCAGGACAGCATCATGTGATTCTGTTTCTGATGTTAGAAAAGCAAACGCTGCTCTCAAATATGGATCTGTTAATTTTTCTCTAGTTTTAGAACATAATTCACGCCACATGCTATATTTATCAGGACTATAACCTGAAAATACATATTTTATTAAAAGTTAGTGAATTCTAATCATTAAAATATATGATCAAATATTTTAGTGTTAAAAAGTTAGTTAGACAGCTGGTCGATAATATTTCATCTAGATGCAGATTAAACTATGATAAAATAAGATTTTGACTGTCCACTATGATTTATAATATTTGAACAATGATTGTGAAAAACCTAGGTGTTTAGAAACAAATATATTTTTACATAATAGTCAAAATAATAAAGTCACTGATATTATAACTTTTAACTTTAATATATTTATTGAAATATGACCATTTTGAATCCTTATAACATTTTTCAAAATCATTTTATACTGAGAAGCAACTGCGGAATTTGTATATGATGATTTAATAATGTCTTTTCCTTCTTTTAATAAGGTATGTACTCAAGGTTATTATTATTTATAATCCATAATATTTGTTCGAAAAGAATCATGTTCCATGTACTTTTTTTTTCTTCTGAAATTGGACATTTAAACATATACTATAACTATACTATATTACTATTCTATGCTTATGATGAGTGGACATTCTAATCTTTTACAGAGAAGTTCTGAAGGATTACCAATTTATTTTGATAATTAATGGATGCGGCTCTAAAAAAGTTAACAACCCATTTTTTAATAAACATAATATTTATTATTTATTATTACTTATATTTCATTGTTCAGACTTCGAGGTATGCAAATATTTTTGCTCATATATTACTAAGCCGGTCTATCGAATTTAATTCGGTAACTCACTAGGCCTATACAAGTTTGCATTTATTATTTATTTGATATTTAAAAAATTTCTTATTAATCAGTTTAAAAATCATAATACATTGTGCCTAAAAAAAAAGTGATTGAATTTTGTTTACTTTTTATCATTAACAAGGCAAACTTTATACATTTGTATTTGTATATTCGTTTACTAAGTGCATATTCAAATTCTGATTCGATAAAAATCCATAGTACATATATTTCAAGTACAAACATTTTTGTTGCATAATTTTGAATATTTCGTGATATTTTATGAGAATTTACATATTTTAAGTTTAAAACAAAGTTTAAGTAAGAATATTTAAAAGTATATTTCATGGATAAAAATAAAAAATTTTTTTTTTAGAAATTGATAGTTCAACAAGAAAATATTAGAAATATGGCAACCAATTAATTCAAAATAAATTATTCATCAATAGCTATTTTTGAAATGCTCCTTTATATGCAACCGGATGTAGCGCCCTATAATATGATTAAGTGTCAAAAATCACTTAGTCCTTTATGCTCAAAATGATTCACGTGACATGCGCTGCGCACGGTCTCTATAGAACTTCTGAAGAAATACTTGGACACTTTAGCACTATCGATAAAATTGTATAGAATATCAAATTTTTTTTTAAAAATGCGCCTTCACATATATTATATAAATATATTTTCTTCAACATATTGCATATTTTTGCATGTTTTCCAAATTTTTACTGCATTTTCTGATGTTTTTTGACTCATATTTAAATACTTTTTAGCGCATTAAGTTCCGAGCCTTGATCATTAATATCCTCAACATAAATATTTTTGCGTACTCCCAGTGTACTATTTATAACATTTTTCTAATTATACAAGAAATATATATTTAAATAAAGTTATACCTGATAAAGCCATTGCAATCATACTTAAATTGGGTTGTTGATTTGCACCTTTATTCAATGTTTCAATAGCATCACGCATTCTTAAATTAAAAATTGCTATAGAAGCAGCTCTAGTATGAGAATTTTCATTTTCTAATTTTCTTAGCAGAGCAGATATATGTAATGCATTGTTACGATCAAATCCCCAATCACATAAAAATAATGCATTATCTCTGGCTAAACTCCTAAAAAACAAGTATTTTTTAGTGAGTTTAAATTACACTTATATAAATGACTTATTATTGAAATTGAAATTTAAAGTTATTTTTATACGGAATATAAAAATAGAAATGTAAACTTAGTCCGAGTACAGTAAATTATGCAAAAGCCAATACTAGTAATTAAGATTTCAAATGTACACATTTAAACCATTGTTCAATCTTTATTTAACATCTTCTCCAACTTACCAGACTCAAGGTATACCACATGTATTTCATTACACGGGAACTTTGCCTCTAAATCTCAAAGAAATTATAAAAGCTATCAAGATCAACACCAATATACTTCATAATTTTAACTTTATACATACCGATAAGTTTTTACAGTGCCCTGGATATCAACCCACTGAACATGCTTTAATTCTGATTTAGGCATAGGAGATTCAGAATCTAAACCTAGAACAGTTCTAAAATTATTTTTTCCAATTAGAAATAATTTAAAATTCTATATATGAAGTTTAATAGAAGTCTAATAAAAAGGATTTTTTAAAGGGGGGTGTTTTCATTTTATATTTCAATACAATTGGTAGGGAGGAGGGGGCTCAAGGCTATTCACACATCTGATATATTTTTTGACTGGGGGTTGAGGTGTTTTGCCTGATGGAAATGACTTTTCATATATTTTTAAGTGTTTTTAGAGTTACAGTTTTAAGGTGAAACTGACTTTAGGCATAATAATATAATATATAAATACTTCAAACCCTGTAAAGGTATCACGTTAAAACTTAAAATGCATTTCTTATCAAAAAAACTTAGGCATTATATATTTTATTTACATGGAGATATTTTATGTTAAAAATTGAACTAAAACATAAATATTTGATTTTAATTGTGTTTGCTTTATTGGGTTTAGCCAGTCTTAATAATTACTAATTTGTTGCACACATTTGAACGTTATCTTCTCAAAATTTCAGCTAGCAAGATGGGGTGAAATTTGGCCTCAGAACTGCTGCAGCAGTACAATTCTAGTTTTCACCAAGTCTGAAAATGGTATGAGTTCCACAAAACTAATTGTTTTATTTATATTATTTATAGTTTTAGAATTTAGTATGATATTTAAATATTGATGAAACAGTAATTTTTAATTTCAGACTATTCATTCAGGATAACAAAAATATACAAATTTGGAGTTTTTGGAACTAACTAAAATATGAAAAAGATGAGCAAGAGGATAACACTGGTTCTTTAGGTTTTATGTGGGCCAATGTAATAGATATATTAAATTTGAATTTAATGATATAAAATCATTGTATACATAAAACAATTTTGAGCGAAGATAGTTTGTAAGCCTATATTACTAAGTATATTTTTTGATATTATCACTATTAAAATGATTGATTGCAGAAAATATTTTAAAATGTATACAAAATAAACTGTCCAAATATTTTTAGATTTTTTGATTATAGTATGAACTACTTATGAGAAACTTTAATAAACATTTTTAATCCTTAGCAAAAGAAATTTAATATTTTATAAATTCAATATTTTCAAGGTTTTTGACTAAGCAAAGTTATTTATCAATAATAATTAAAAAAAAAAAATCAAAAATGTCTCATGCCTATAAATAGTTCAACAAAATATTTTGATGTTATCATGTGTGGAAAACGGTCATATAAGCATTTAGTAAAAATGTATAATATATACTATCTACTATCTACTGTTATTTGTTTTTATGTTACACCAAAAAAACAAAATCAATTTTATTGAAAACTGGTTTTATACAAAAATTACAGTTATTTCTTAATTATATTTTTGTACTTATCTACACTTTTGAAAATTACCAGGAAATTTTTACTTATGTATTAAAATGTAACAAAATTCAATTTTTTTACCAGAAAAGATGCTGAAGTAGAAAATTAAAGCATTTTGATTACCTTATAAGAGAATGACAAAAAAATATTTACTAAAAACATCTAACATTAACCAGTATTTAAAATTGTTTACATTATCCAAATATAAAAGTTGCTTGGCAAATAAATGATCTTTATCTTATTAAGGTACATACTTTATTCCGGGAAATGGTACGTTTGGAGTTGTAGGTACAATACCAGCCCTAGTAACTTTTCTATTTAAATCCAACCAATTCCATACATTTTTTATGATAGGATCATCTACAAGTTTAGCGTTCTCTGCAAAGTCCTAAATCAGTAAGGAACAAAGATAATAATATTAATTAAAAG
Organism: Nasonovia ribisnigri; assembly: GCA_027563435.1. Taxonomy (NCBI): domain Eukaryota; kingdom Metazoa; phylum Arthropoda; class Insecta; order Hemiptera; family Aphididae; genus Nasonovia; species Nasonovia ribisnigri. The sequence goes on from JANEHU010002266.1 coordinate 98,547, forward strand.
TTTTAATAATTTAAAATATCTATACTTTAATGCCATATTGTGAAAACGCACGCATTTTAATAATAGTTGATATATCTTCAAATGAAGAATAAACTAAGTCTTTGTCACTTATATATTTAAGATTGTGTTGTCCATAAGTCCAAGCTATATTTGATTTAGTGGACCAATTCAAAGTCATTCTCTCAAATACAAAATAATCATTTAAGACACCTTAAATAGTTGTATAAATCAAATGTAAAATGTATAGAAATAAAATTATTAGTATCTAACAAATATTACCAGTTTGAGAAATAGCTAGTAGTCTATTTTCATGAGTTGGATGCCATGAAAATGAAGCTAAATGTATGTTGCCTTGTCCAGGATGTACAGTTCTCTCTAAAGCAGAAGGTTCAGCTTCATCCATGCTTTGTTGCATATCATGTAAGCTTATAGCCATAGTGTCTTTTTGTAATGAGCCTAATAAATTATGCCTAATAAAAACAAAATAATATTCAAAACAGTGTCCAAGTAGAATAAAATATGTATAATTTATGTATTTAAATTAATTGATAAAGTAAATGTATATGTTTTTAAACATTTATACATTAGTAGGAAATAATGTTAATATCATAAAAGTGAAGATTTCACCTTGTCGGACACCATTGAACTTTAGAAACACTTTTACTCTGTGTTAAAGTTACAACCGGTTTTTCTAAATGCCTAGAGTCCCACAAAACTATACTATTATCACAATATGAAACAATATGGTTGTTGTTATACACTGCTATATTAATACCATATACTGCTCTAGTTTGAGTTACATTTGTTGATTTAGATGCATCTGAAAATTCAATTTTATAAATCAAATTTAAAAAGAAAAAAAAATCATTTAATCTTAAAACATCCATATAGTAACTATAAAGTTATATTTTAAATAAATTTACCTCTGATATCAATGCAACGAATATTTTTACTATTGCAACTAACGGCTAAAACATGAGGAGATGAATTAAACCAAGCTAAAGAATGAGCTGTTTCTCCCATTCCATAATCAAAGAATGGTTTTCCTGGTGATAATTCAGCATTAATCAAAGGACTTTTTTCTACATCCCACACTTGAACACATTGATCAGAACGATGTCTATCCAAACCACAAGCTAACAAGTTATAATTAACTGGATTCCATGATATTGCATTACATTGACGAGAAAAACGTGAATCTAAAATACCATATTAGGTTAAATATTTATTTTTTTTCAATTTCATTAATTTCTTACTTGGTCCTAATTCAAGTCCAGCTAAAGTATTATTCACTGTTGCCAAACCAAATGTACAAAAAGTTACTTTGCCATTAGCATGTCCAATAGCCAACATCATTTCAGATTCTGGTTTTGGATATATATCAATGCATTTAACATAACGGTGGTTTGTACTTGTTGCTAACAAATTGGCTGCTGTATTAGAAGATAAAACCAAACCTATGAAAAAGTTTTAATATTTTAGATTGTATACATAATTATAAAGTGCAAGTAATTATGTATAGATAATTAATAAAACCTTTTGGAGTATCACTACTTTTAGAACCTTCAGAATTGGTAGTGTTTATAACTTCATACATTCGAATGTCAGGACCCCATGTAATAAACTTATTTTTATGAACAGGAGACCATTGCACTTCTAATTTTGGTACGTCTCCCCTAGATATAAAAAAATAATTTTATAAAGTATATAAGCAAGAACTGTTAAAATAGTATAAAAATTTGTTTATATAATAAGATATATTTAAATTATACACAATTACCGGGAAACAAACATACTGACAAGATTTCAGTTCAAAGTATGGCAATCATTAAATTACAAGTAAAATGCTTATATTTAATAATTTACATTTACAGTACACTGTAAAGGACCTTAGATGTTCCCAAAAACATTGAGTACCAATAATAATAATAAGTTTTAAAATATAATTGTATATTTAATATTTATCAAATAATTGCTATAAGACAGTATGAAAAATGAAAATTGAAAATGCTGAATTAGTGAATTGCTGAATGATAGTAATGATACTCAAAATAGAAAAAAACAAATTTATGTCATATTGATAATTATAAATGGTATCATGCATCAATGATAAAGGAAAAGATAGTAAATGTGATATCCCCACCAAGAACATCTCTTTTTAATTTATTAATATATGTTTAATGTAGCACCAATCAAAAATTATAATTATTTTCTGTTAGTTTTCAACCTATACTTTAATTTTTAAAAATAATTATAATTATTGTCTATTATATTGTATATAATATAGTTTTATACATCGTATAGAATAATATCAAAAGAGTAATGTGCAAATGTAATGACACTCTGAGATTTAACCATAGTAAATATTCCAATTTTCAAATTGTTACTCCTAGACAACAAATGAATAACTAGTTACCGTGGTCGTAGTGTATGTCGTTGGTGTACCATGAATGGCCGTCGACCCGACCCGACCCCTTTCCCTATCACCCGTTATTTGCATGTTGCAATCCGTTTTTCGTCTAGTCACTTTTCTCAGCGACTCAGCTGCGTTGTTTCAAAACCAGCATTTTCGCATGATACATTACATTTATTCAACGTGTACTGGTAAGATTATTATTTTAAATAAAATTGTGTTTATTATACGATAAGGTAGTGGAAAATTTTAGGTTCATGGTGATGCCCTTGGAGGGAGGGGTTCAACATTTTTGTCAAAATAATATACATTGTGGAAATGTGATAAGGCTTACATTTTAATTTCTCTTTCATTTTTTAATCATCTACACAGTCTTAAATACAATACCTACTTTATTACTTTCAAAAAATTCTTCATTTCAACATAAATGTATGCTGAAAGTTCATTTAAATTTTAAATTAATAATCATGTACCTATATATTTTTTTAAAAAAAATATTAAATATAGGTATATACGGCCAAACAATTATTTACTTATGAATAGAGCATATGTACTAATAATATATTTAATTTGATATAGCGTACATTTGTTACTCAGCTAATGCTTTATATAGTTAAGTTCTTATTTAATACTCAAACTAGTGTTTTATGGAAACTTAATTACCTGCTTGTATACAATATTCTTAAAATATTTATTAATAATAACTAAATTTGTATCATCATTATAATCTAATATTCCATAGTGTAATGTAGTAGTAGGGTTAATTTTGTTAAAAATTAAAAATAAATACTTCATTTTATACTAAATATTGTGGAAGATTTTGGTTATATAACTATTCACACTATTCATTCATTTTGAATGAATTATATTATTTTTATTCTGGAATACTCTGTTGTGATTGTATTGCCCTTCATCCCTAAGTATGTGTTTAATGTTAAATATTCTTTTCTAAAAAATTATTAATTTCTGTTTATCCACTATTGTTTATGCTGTATGTTTCTTCATTGGTAGAATAGGTCTGATATTTATTAAATACAACTATAGGTACATGAACTAATATTTGACTTAGATGTTAATGTATTACGGTCATCTGTCAATTATTTTAATCATCAACAAATTGTTCTTAGACTCCAAAACTGTATCATTGTGATTTAGTAAAGGGTGTATTATATTATTCTTTCAAGTAATATCTTATATAGGATAATTCTTAAATTTCATTCATTACTAGCTCTCTTGTCTTATGATTAGCTCAAAATCAACAAAGAAAAAGCACCTTAGATCCTCATGTTTTATACTAACAGATTTTTAAGCTTTTGATTCTTGATCATATTCGATACTGTACATAAGTTAACCGAGTAATAATTATTTTAGTTTCTGAGCGGAGCAATGAATTAATTGATTGTACAATGATTTGTGGTTTTTTTTGTATTTTTGTGTCTGTCATCATGGTTCGGGGCAGTTCAACTGCTTTGATTTTTTTCAACAGTATCTTTTCTGATAGGAAAGTGAATCTAGTTAGTACCTAAGGGGATCAAAAGTAAACAAATCTTAATAGTTTTCAAATGCGCAGGGGAAAACAAGAAAAATTAAGAAAAAACGAACATTTTTATGCAAAATCAGTTTTCGAAAAAATCGACTATGGTTTTGGGTGTAGGTCTTAAACAAATAAACGTATATACATGACATTTTTATTTATATTAGCACTTTCTATACATAATAACATTTTCAAATATTTTGATTTGTTTTGAACTGTTTATTGACATATTCAGTTTCCAATATATTTTTTTTCTATGAATGTCAATTAAATTTTATTTGTTGGGCAAAAATGCTTGAAAATTTAATGCAAAGCTTCTCATATATTGTTACAATAACAATTGAAAAAAAAAATATAAATCCATAGTTACAATTTTTTGTTATATATTTATTTATACATATTATTTTGAGTTAGACATTCATAAAAATGTTTTGTTTTAAATCTAAGATCTTAAAATTTAGTTCAAGACATAAGTTTGCTTACCTTTTTCAAAAAAGTAAATGTCTATCTGAAAGCCAAATTCAATTTTTATGAACGTTTGATGTTCAAATCTTTACAAGATTAGAAATACTTTATTTCTTATATTGTGATTTTCTCATTTTGCTGTAATTCAAAAACGATAGATACTTTAGATACTTGAAATTTACATTATATGTTTATTTTTTCATTTCCTTAACTTCATAAAATTTTCAAAATATTTTGACTTGTTTTGATCTATTTACGGTCATATTCTGTTTGCAATTTTTAGTTTTTTTTTTCTATAAATGTCAATAAAATTTCATTTGCTGAGCCAAATAATTTGAAAATTTAATATAGGGCTACTGATGTATTGTATTGTAACAGTAGCAGTTGAAAAATATTAAAAATACATAGGCACAATTTTTTTTGTAAGCATTTAAAGTTTGATTTTTGACAACATTAATTATCAAAGTCAAAATTAAAAAATGATTTTGTAGTTAAAACTTAATAAAATGTTCAACTTTTATAGCTAAGTATTGAAAATTTAAAACATGGTTCCACATAAGTAGGTTATTCTGTAACCAAAAAAATCTCAAAAATATAAACACCGATTTTTTTTATAGTTATTTTATGATGAAATTTGGACGTATTGGATGTATAAAATAACCAAGAATAATGGTTTTAGTTATTTTGTTGTCATTTTATAATATTAATTCAACTTACCGGCTATCATATTAATAATAAGTCATAACAATTTAAATATATTATAAAATATTCACCTGACACTAACTTCTCATATCAGAATTGGTTTTCGTCTACAGTGATATTATATCATTGAATTCAAATTTAATATTATTCATTAATTAGTGACCACTTGTAACCTACTGTACAGCAGAGTGACATCCACTTACCCGTATATTTTATGATTTATTTAAAATTTATTTCTGGTCAAATTTGATCCAATGTACTATCTTATTCTAACAATAAGGTAACTGTTAATTTTTAATTTGCATACATTTGTATAGTACCAAGTGCTACTCTCATATGTGGATTACAAATTCATGCGGTCTACCATCATAAATGTAGACCACATATCGTAGTAGAAAAAAATATAGATAAACTGCATTATAAACACGTACATCCACTAAAAGATAAAATAAAATTGGTCAGATAAAATGTTCTGATATGCATGTCATATCTTGTATTTGTCAACTATGTTTATTGTTATAAAGATTAAAACTCCGTGGATCCTTCAACGGGGGCTCATACTCAAAGCATAGAGAGATCATGGTTGGATGCAAAGACAAAGATCATAAAAACAATGAGAGGTACAACTAAAAAACTACTTCAATCCCATCTCGACCATTATTGTTGGAAGGTTGCTTGCAAAGATGAACCTGATATATTTATAGCATTTCTGAGGGATATTAAAAAAGTTTATTGCTAAAATTATTATTTATTATTTTTCGACCATGTGACTATTATCACATCATTATTGACAGTTCATCGTAGATTTTTATTATTTTTATGTAGTTATTTTCATTTATTTTATGTAGTCATATTATTATTATTACATTATATTTTTCAAATTTGAGCTAATAAACATGTATTATAATTATGAAAATATAACATGGTGTATTACAATATAGGTATTATGTGATCTACGTCTTACAAGGTAGACCGCATATGTGAGCAGAAATATGTCGGTAGACCGCATATGTGAGCAGAAATATGTCGGTAGTCCGCATATGAGAGTAGCACCTAGTACCAAGTACTTAAATTATGTCAATGTACTTACATAATGTTATGCACAAATAATAAGTAAATTATTTGTAAATAGGTTTTAATAAAAGCAATTCTTACTTAATAAGTATTAAGTATTTTGGTAAAAAATGTTGAATTTATTATAAATTAATAAATCAATCCAGCAAGATAAACATGTAGCGACCCGACAAAAATCTATTCTTTAGCACAGAATTGGTGTGTTCTCTTGCTGGGCAAAGTATCGTAATAAATGTTATTATAAAAATAGTTCTAGATTTGTGTGTGATTGCTGATTTACATTAATTCTGAACAATTTTAGTTTATTAAATATTATTATAAGCTATGAGATATTATTTACAAGAATGCACTATCCAGATGTTATTTGTCGTTTCATTTCAAAAGTTAAGCTTGGCCTAGTTTGAAAATTTCCCAGAAGATCATCGAGTGAATGATCACAAGATTACAATGGCCATTGTGAGCCTGAAATGTACTGTTATTCTAGTATACTTGTACAAACTATCGAATTTAGTAATTAAAAAAAAAAAAATTAATAAAAATTGTAAAATATCTCATGGCTTATAAATAGCAAAACTTTCCTGTAAACTTTTTATAATAATAAAAAATAATATTCAATTGTTAATGGTTATTTTTTTAATTTGCTTTTAGAGTTATAGTTTAAAATAGTACTCCAATAATAACAACATTGATACAAGAGTATACAATTAACCGTTGTGATAAAATTAAAAATCCTTAAATATGGATACTTCATCTTTAGATTCAAGTAATGACTTTTTGATTGAAGATGAAACTAATTTGGAGGTTAATACTTGTAACATTTGCAAGTAAGTTATTTTATACTTTTTTCTATGTTTATAAATTAAAAAAATGGTGTTGTTACAGAAATGAGTACATGTGCCCGAGGGTTCTTAACTGCTTGCATGTATTTTGTGAAAAATGCATCTTACAACTCGTAAATGTTAACTCAATGTTTAGTGTTCTTAATATAATATGTCCTACGTGCAGTCAACCAACAACTGTATGTATTTATTTTTTATTATTTAAACTACCTTTTATGTATTTAAATGAAAATATTTTTAACATATTTAGACTCAATTAAATCGTGGTACTTTGACATTACCCCAAGATTATGTGACTAGGGATATTCTTGAAGTTGAAATGTTGAAAACCCATAGACTAGTTTGCAAATCTTGTAGAGATAATAAAGAGGCAACTCATAAATGTATTACTTGCTGCAATTTTTTGTGTTCTAGTTGTGAAAGTATGCACAAGGTATTGTTTTAAATAATGGATTTTAGTCATTTTTACCTACAAAAATAAATATTCCTAATACTTTTAAATCTTTTTTATTAGATGCTTGTAACACCAGGACAATATCACTATATGGTTTCCATCGATGAAATAATTCAAAGTGCTCAGGATAAAACTGCTCTACATAAAATGGTTTTATGTGAAAAACATAATAATGAACAAATGGTCTACTATTGTAACACTTGTAATGTAAGTTATAACAGTTATAAATTATAATTGTCAATATAAGATTCATATATTTTATAGTTTTTTCTGTCATATTATTTTGTATTGATTTATGAGGCATTTATTCTAAATTTTAAATCAAGTGTGAAAGCATTAAAGTACTAGATAAAATAAACTAAAATGAAGTTATATTTTAGAGAAATTGAATAATTCATTTTATTTTTATTTCATTATGTTTTAACTAAGTATTGTGATTTAAATAAAGAATCACTAACTTTAAGAATCATTTTTGTTTGTTAATTGATTAAAATTAATTATAAAGGATTTTGCATGACTAAAGTTGCTGATCAATATAATATTAATATTATCATTATGATGTTTTAAATGAGTTTTTTGTAACTTCACTTATGCACTAAGGAACAATATTGGTGAATATTAGTTAATATTCATTCAATGATATTAATAACTTATCATAATTCAACATTTTATTTGCAGGAGTTGGCTTGTACTAAATGTCTCAATATACCTTCTCCGAGGACATGTCAACATAGTTATGATAGTCTTTCCAATGCTTACAAAAAATATGGAACCGAGTTAGAGTATCTAGTGCGCGAAAGTAAAAATGTTTTGAAAAATGTTTCAACGTTGCCAGTTACTTTAGAAAAAGCATTGGATAATTTACAAACTTCTCATGATCATGTAAAATCGAACGTGGAAGAAACTTTTCATGTAATAATTATATTTTTATAATTTATATAACATTTTATTAAGCTTAACTTTTTATTTTTAGAGTTTTAAAGCTATATTAGAGACTTGTAAAAATGAAGTATTGGTACAGCTTAAATCATCCCAAAAACAGCAAGAATTAAAGATTATGGACAAATTTGAAGAGTATAATATTCATTTTTAAATCTCTTATGTTTATTAATAACTTGATTTTTTGCATATAAGGGTGAAAAAAATCACTGACAACATTGGTGGAGTACAACAATTTGCTACGCGTCTATTAGAAAATGGAAGTGAATCTGAAATTATGGCATTAAAAAAATTAATTTTTACTCAGATGCTTCAGTTATTTGGTCAAATACCAGATGTTGATGTAGATGCTAAGCTTTTGTATTCTCCTGATATTAGTGGTTTTGAAAATCATTGCCGAGTAAGTAATTATTAATATTGATACAAAACTACTTTATTAGTTATAATCATTTTTAGTTTTATTTCAATGATACAAAACAGGCTTTATCTAATTTAAATTTTTAGAAATATTTTGGCCAAATTGAAACAGAACAAGGAATGAATGTGGCAGTTGCACCTATCTCTCCGCCTACTCCAAGAACCAATTTTTTAACTGACCGCGTTTTTCCTTCGCCTATGTTGTCACCTATGGTTGAATCGCAGATATTTGATTTAAATTTAGCTCGCTTATGTTCATTAAATGTTGATGATAATCCTATTTTATCAACAATGTCATCTCCTGATTCATTGGGTGATTTATTGAATACAACAACTAGTTTGGATGGTAGTTTTGCTTTAAACAATTTACAGGCACTTGCTAAACTAGATAATTTGAACATCAACAATAACAATAATAGTAAGATATATTATTTTTAAATTTTAAAAATTAATAATAATTGTACTATTTGTGTTGGATAATTTAGATATGCTTCAAAGCCTGATGAGTCCATTAGCTTTGAATCAATCTGGCTTAGACCCATTTTCTGTAGGTAGTGTGTCATCTCTGAGTTCTCCTACAACTACTTTATCTCCTGGTAATTTTTATACTTGAATATTGATTAAAATGTGATAATGAAAATGTGGACAACAAATATATTTTAGATATATATGGAGTAGCTACTAATTCAAGTTGGTACAGCAAAGAAAGAAGAGCTCCGCCAACTCGACCAAAACGTCATTCTAGTAGGCCTAGTATGGACATAGTAGCAAAATTTGGACAAATGGGTAGTGGTCTTGGACAATTCCATTCACCTCATGGTTTTTGTCTTAGTCCTACAGAAGATATTGTTGTTGCTGATACGCACAATCACCGTATTCAGGTAACTACCTATGAAATAAACTATTGATATTTACTTAAAGTTAATGGTTTTTAGGTATTTGAAAAAGATGGTACTTATAAGACTGAATTTGGCAGAGAAGGGAAAGAGGATGGATACTTATTTTATCCTAGAAAAGTGGTTTTCTTAAACCATAATCAGATAGTTGTTTGTGATCGTGGTTCTGATCGATCCAGAGTACAAATATTTGAATATCCTACAGGTAAATTTATAAAAAAGATTCAGGTTCAGTTTATTGAAATTGTGGCTGGAGTGGCTGTGACTGCAAATGGACATCTTGCACTAGTTGATAGTGTACACCCAACAGTATTTGTTTTAAATGTAAATGAAGATAATGGCATTATGAAGTGGTTTGATTGTGCTTCATATATGGAAGAACCATCAGACATTATTGTCAGAGGTATGAGTGTTAAAATAAAATTTATATCAGCAATATAAATAAATAAACTTTTTTTAATTTTAGATGACGATTATTATGTATGTGATTTCAAAGGACACTCAATTGTAGTGTTTAATGATGAAGGTGTATGTTTAAGACGTATTGGTGGTGAATACATCACTAGTTTTCCAAATGGCATAGACATATCAGAAAATGGAGAAATATTAGTTGGAGATTCTCATGGCAATCGTTTCCATGTTGCAGTTTTTTCTCATGATGGTACTCATTTAACAGATTTAGAGTGTCCTTATATTAAAGTAAGTGTATTATAATACTGGTTTATATTAGTCTATATAAGTTGTATGGTATACTAGAAATAAAACTTATTAGTGTTATTAATTATGTAAATTTTAGATTGGCTTTAATTTTAGAATTATTTGTATTTTATAAGTTAAACTTAAAGGTGTAGTCATAACTTGCAGTGTCATGTTCGGAATATATAGTTAACATTAATGTTAGTAGTATATAATACACAAAATCAAACGTTTTAAACACTGCTGAAAACAAATTATTTTTTATGTTGTCTCAATACCCCCTTAAGTATTATTTAGGATTCAATGAATATCGATGCTCATACAATATGCTATGTACAACAATTTAATGTTAGATTATTATACTACAAATATATTAAGTAAAAGTATTTATTTTGCACATTGAATGCAATGTTTTGTACTCTTTTTATTTGGTTTTTAAAAATATTTCCTTTCGAATTATGTTTTTTCTAATTTTAAGAACTTCTTTTAATTCGCCACCACAAATTATTTTGTTTTTAATTTAAATGATGTGGAATTTTTTTCTGGCTACCATAGTATTATTACTACTATAGTATTTTATACCTGAATACCTTGATTACTAAAATTTGTTAAGGAGTTTCATTATAATTATCAAACAAATATTAAGAGGACATTACACAGCCATTTGTTGTCTCTGTCTTACAAGAGTGTAACATCGCAAATTTTACACTCAGCAGATCACGCTTAGCTTCATTAGTTTAAAAATTAGATTAAACTGACTTCCCAAAAAAATTTAAAGCTAAGATTATTATCGTAGGCATCTCATAGGATTTTTATTATATTTTAATTTTAAAGCGAATTATAAGTGTTTGAAGATGAACAAACAATTTACAATTTTAATAAACTCTTAACATGCTTTAAAATTAAAAAATAATTAAAAGCCTATGAGATGCCCTAAATAATAATTTTACTTTTATATTTTATAAGAATTCAATTTACTCTAGTTTTTAAACTAACAGCTAAACTGATCTACTTTGCGTAAAATTTGCTATGTTACGTAATTGTAAGACGGAGACGACAAATATCCGTGTCAAATTGAGTAATTAAATTTTTGGATATTGCATTTTTATTGAATGTGTACATATACTTTAGTAAAAAAACTTGAAATAAGAACTAATAATATTTATTATTTTTTTTTTAATTTTTTAAATATACAATAAGTAGTTCTAAACATATTATATAATTAACTATGCTTGATTATATTTACTTTTTATTAGTGTCAAAGAAAAAAAACTGAGGATCTCTATCTGTTGTGAAGTAGTTTTTTTTGAGTATACCTCGTCGTGAGTTGGTCACTGTAATAGTTGTGTAAATTTCAAATTTAATGATATTGTATACAAAACACAATTTTTGCAGAGATGGTGTGTCGACATATCTCTCTAAGGATAGTAGAAACACTATTTTTATTAGTGATTTCAATAATTTTCTAATTTCTTTTATTATAGGATAGGTATAATTTACAAGAATAAGTAATTTCTTTGAAATGTTGTCTTCTCAAAAAATTCAATTTTTGGTGTACATAAAAATTATCCCAAAGTGTTCACTTCAAATGATTATAAAACAAAATAATGAAAACCCAGTTTTAAAGTTACAATTATATCGTATTAATTATATATTATTGAATGTATACAAATTTCAATCCTTAGGTATTAATGATGTAATACCTTATGTTGGAAACTTAATATGTTATGAATAATTAACTATGAAAAATGCATTTTGAATTTTTTAAATGTTGTCTACATTTTAACTTTAGATACTTATAAATAATATTTTTAGCTTTATATATTTGATATTTTTAACTGCTGCCAGAACAACTTATAATTAACCTTGTTTTTAAAATAGTCCAATTATTTTGACAATTATATCATCCATAGAAAATATTATAAATGTTTCCTTATGAATCAAAACAAAAACAGATAAATTTCCTGGTTTTTCTACTTCAGATCCCCCTTCTCCCCTCAAGTGCAGACAGCGTCTAAATTTGCTATCAGAAAATGCACAATGTTGAAGGTTGAGTGTATCATAATATACTAATTTTCCTTCTTCCAAATCTAATAAATAACCATTTATTGCCAATCTCAAAAATTCTTTTAACTTGGTTGTTATGCTGAATCTAGTTAAATTTAAATATTTAACACTATTTATGATATAAACTTGATATTATTAATTTATGTCTTAAGAATTGAACATTTGTCACATTCAATCATTTCAATGTATAGTTTTTCTTATCATTACTGGTGCTCCCTGCTATATGCAAACCCAGCCCTACCCTACAACCTACTATAAATAAATTTGCTGTACTACTTTGTAAACATTTTCATACAAAACTTATATTAAATTGTCTGACCCCTTAATTTAAACCTGATCTTCAAATTGTATTTGTACCCTAATGAGGCCTCTCGGATTAAAAAGAAACTGGAATCAAATACCTTATATCATTGTTACATTTTAATTATAGTATATACAAAATTTTAAAATTGAAACAATCATTATATTTTAAATCAATTTTTGAAATAAAATTCTAATGTTTTAATATGTAAAATATATAACTTTTACAATCAGTTAAAAACTAAATTATTTTAAGCTATTACATTATTTTGTATTATCTTACAATATTTCTCTTAAGAATTGGTAGTAACCAACTCTTAAAGTTTTATATTTTAATTAATATTATTAAATATTTGTTTTAGGTGTCTCGTTGTTGTGGGTTGAAAATAACTAGCGGTGGTCATATTGTGACTTTAGCAAAAAATAATCACCATGTTCTTGTCTTGAATGCAACTGTGTAAGTTACTCTAAAAATAATACGATAAACCCCTAAAAATGTATTTGTTAACTTATTTTTCCTGTTATTCTTCAATTTTTATTATATAAATAGTTAATTAATTTTTGAGACTGCTCGAAGTGCATTTTTTTTGTTTTTTTTAGTTTTAACAAATTTATTTTTATTTTTAAGAACACTGACATTTTACTGACTTTCTTTTCTTTTATATGATTATTATTATTAAATTAATTTATTTCCTCAACAAGAAAAAGTAATTTTAGTTCCTATTTATTAAAAGGTAAAAAAATGTATGAGCTGTTTTTGTTTTTATTTAAAAAGTCTCATAATATTAAATTTCTTTTATTAAGATATATATCATAAATCATTTATTATATACATAGTATATATATTATATTATTTTTTTTGTAAATAATGGACGTTTACCTCGTTTAAACAATCTAGTGAACTTTTTAGTCAAATTAATCTAGATATAGGCAAAAAGAATTTTTGTAATTTTAATTATATATTACATATATATACTCATACATATTATTATTATTATCATTATTATTATATAACATGCATGTTGTTTTATTGTTAGTTAACTTGTTGTTGGTGTTCTCATACGTAGTTGCAATATTAAGCTATTATTTTTTCGTTATTTTGGTTACTAATAAGTACCAATTGTAATTTTATTTGTTATTAATTTTTTTTTTAACATAGATAATAAAACAAGTGTTTTTCTTTTTCGCTCAAACTTTAACGTTCCGTGATTATAAAACAAACCTGTTAAGTTAATTTAAAATATATAATACAATACATTTTTTAATAACTATTTTCTTGGTTCTATATTTATATCATAACATGGAATTAATTTAAATATCTAGTCATCTAAAACTAAAGCCATTTTTTTGATATTGGCCATAAGGCATTAAGCATAAATAAAATAAACTTCATGATATAAATGCTGAATTTGGAAATTGATTTTATTTGAAATAGTTAATAATATTAGGACCAAGAACCAAGAACCAAATGTTTATCACTAATTGTTCTTAACAAGATATCTGCTCTTGTTTTACAAATCTTATTTATTTATTTTGTAAATGTAAAAATGTTTAGAAAAATTTCTTCCTTGTCATAAACATATTTATCATAATTATATATTAAATATTTAATTTTGTTGTAAATATTTAAGAAGACTGAATCGCTAAAAAATATTTGGTGATATTTTTGTTATTTTTTTTCTTTTATTTTTAAGAACTAAGGAAATTGTTTTATTTACCGAATTATTTATATCTATTCTATATTATTATTATGTACTATTTTAAGTTGCAATAAAACAAATTGTTTACTCTACATAAACAGATAATTATATATGAAAACAATGATAACAATTACATGTAATAAAATATGTAATGAGTTATGACCTTGTTGATTCCTAGTAAGTCATATGGGACATGTGGTAAATTAAATTACAAATACTGTTCAGTTATCTTTCAATTAGCTGCAGTTATAGTTGTGTCTATTTAAGTGATTTGCCATTCACCAGATATGAATATTGTTACTAAGTATTTTAACTGCAATATTTTAAAAGATGGAAAAATTCTTGCACACGACCTATGGGTCGTGGATGGCCAAATAGCAAATCCAGAAATTATATTTTATGACAAAAAAAAAATTCCAGACATCGAAATTGATTGCTTAGGATCTTTAATAACTCCTGGATTTATAGATTTGCAAATTAATGGTCAGTATAAAGTTATTATATTAAACACCTAACATGGCTTGAATAATTAACTAAATTCATGTAATTAGCCTTTTTCTATAGCTTCTCTCAAAGTTCTATAAAACTTAGTGGTTACATTCAAAATTTATTTAAATACAATATTTTAATAATAAAGTTGACCCATTTTTATTTTTTTTTATTAAAATTAAAATTATATTGTCTTTATGACCTTGTTACCATAGATTATATGCTGTTAACATAATATGATACTATTCAACATTAAATTTACATATATATAAGCTGTGTTAATCAAAGAACGAACATTTATCTATTTACAAAACATAAACAGATAAGACTTGGTTTGCCATGTTTATGTAGAATCTTAATAAATATCTTATAATATTCTTGCATATTTATATTGTATTGAATATTATAAATTATAATTCACAGTATTTATATAATTTATTAGAGGCATACTTTCATTTAAAGCTAATTATCGCAATGTTTATTTTAAATTATGCCTTCTTTATAAAATGTTAAAATAAATACAGCTAAAGCTTTCGCGTAGTTTTCTATTTATGTTATAAAATATTCTATAATAAGTTTATTTTATATTTTATAATAAATATAACTATTATGTTATTTATGCAATATTTCATAATGGTGTCATAGCAATCTACCAGACGTAATTCATTGACTTTGTAAGCGCTTTATTGACTACCATGATTTTTGTGATCCACAATTTGTGTGCTAATTACAAACTATAAAGGTCCTAAATAATGTAAGACAAGAAGGTTTTTATGATATGTAAGCGATACAATAAGATTTTTTAGTTTTAAAAAAAATGAGATGAAAATACCTTTTACCCATAATTTTGTGAGATATAGAACTACTGAAATTTGAGTCAACTTCGATAAATTTATAAATCGTAGTAAAAATTGTATAGACCCAATGCCCACCCCGAGGGACACATTGGATTTTTATTACAAATCAAAAATGTTTTAGGCGAGTATACATCCATCATAGGATTTAATCTTTGATGATTTTCTAAATGACTAAATTACATGGGAGCAATTTATTGTGAGTAATTAATATAATAATATTTATAATAGATACATTTTAGGGTATATATATTGCTTACGTTACCAAAGTCAACTATTTGCCTATACACAGAGGATAGAGATTACTTATAATACCTTTACCCAATATTTTTTACAATTAACTTTTTATTTACTCTGCGATATGAAATTATTCTAAAACATTTAAAACAAATATATTGAATAAAAGAGAGTTTTATATGTCTGGGTGCATAGTAAATTGATTAATTAAGTTAGTTCACTAAAATTTAATGTTTTTATCAACCAAATTATGTTTAAAGAACTATTAATTCACTGTTGATTTATTAAATGTTTTAAGATTGTTTATTTATGCAACCCTACATTTAAGTGTACAAATTTAAATGTATATATAGGGGCTTTTGGTGTTGATTTTACTCACCATAGTGGAGATGGACTTGATATAGTTCGAAAAGGATTATTACAATATGGTGTTACTGGATTTTGTCCTACTATAGTCTCAACAACCAATTCAAACTACCATGAAGCAAGTATAGTATTAAAATTTAAAATACTTTTTAATTATTTAGGTACCTACTATAATATGTTGTTGGTTGTAATTTTTAATACACTACCTACATAATAATTTTTTATGAAAATTCAAAACTATATCATTGGTGGATCTTAATACTAATATAGTAAAAAAAATATTATTTTAAGAGTTATTTTCTGTTATTATTTGAAGGTTTTAAATTTCATAAATTAGTTATACCAATTAGAACATTTTTCAGTATATTTTATTTTCAGATATTGCCAAAGTTCAAACGCTGTCGCGGTAATGAACAAGGAGCTGCAGTTTTAGGGGCACACGTTGAAGGTCCATTCATTAGTAGTCTAAAACATGGGGCACATAGTCTTTCTAATATAAAACCCTTAGAAAATTCCAACTTGACAGATACTTATGGCAGTTTAGATAATATAGGAATAGTTACTCTAGCTCCTGAACTTAATGGTTCAATGGAGGTAATCAAACTATTATCTAATAACGGAATTGTAGTATCATTAGGACACACATCATCAAATATGGAAACTAGCATACAAGCAGTAAAAAACGGAGCTACATTTATTACACATTTATTTAACGCAATGCTTTCTGTAGGTATACTTTATTACAAAACAACAACTGTTTGAACAAATTGTGTTTATAGTTTCATCACAGAGATCCAGGATTGATTGGACTCATAGCATGTCCACCTAGTGTTGAGAAACCATTATTTTTTGGTATTATAGCTGATGGTACTCATACGCATCCAGCCACATTAAAAATTGCCCATAAAGTCAACCCAGAAGGACTTGTATTGGTAACAGATGCATTGTCAGCCATTGGGCTACCAGATGGCATTCATCATTTGGGTGATGAGCAGATTGAAGTAAAGAATTCTAAAGCATACATAGCAAACACAAATACATTATGTGGTAGTGTGACTTCTTTAGATGAATGTATGAGATATTTTATTGAATCAACAAGTAAGTTTAAATAAGACTTGTGAGTATAATATTTGATATAATTATATATTAAGAAAGAATATCTTTAAAGATTGTAGTGTTGCTGAAGCAATTGAGACAGTAACTTTACATCCAGCGCAAGTTTTAGGGATACAACAATTTAAAGGCACACTTAACTATGGAGCTGATGCTGATTTTGTATTTTTGGGACATAAATTGAATGTTCAATCAACTTGGATCAATGGACAGTGTGTGTTTGAACATAATAATGGAGCTGGTTATATTGTGAAAAAAACTAAATAAATATTTTTTAGTTATTACTTGACAATTTATTAATTTTTAAACCAAATATTGTAACTTAATGTACATATTATGAAACTTAAATTATTAAAGATAAATACACTAATGGGATACTCCCGTTAATTGATAGAACAGAATAAAATAAATACAACTTAGAAGTACATTTTTCAATTTACTGTCTTGCTTCTGGATTTGATGCACCAGCAATCATCATAAATATGACTAATGGTAATATATACATCCACTGAAACAATATATTTATTAGTAAGTTAATATTTAGACTTAACTATCACAAGGTAACTTATAACTGAACAGACCATACTATATATATTAATTGTTTTATCAATTATTGTAAATAGATTATTTAACATGATTTATACAAATTTTAAAATCAATTTTTATTATTCATATAAATTTTAAATTTGCCAAATGATTAATTAGTAAAAAAAATATATATTCAATAATAATTTGTAAGATAATTTTATCAATGTCAAAAATATAGTGGTATTGTGTATAGTGAATTTGTTTTTATAACAATAAAACATTATACTGAATTGTTATTTAGCTAATTGAAATTGTTTGGAAATAACTTTTTGTTTGAAAAATACTCAAATAGACAAGCATATTTATAGTGACCAGATGTACGGATATGAGCACGATATGTATTTTGTAAATAACTAGAAAAATAAATATATGTGCAAAAAATATAATATAATATATACTGATCAACAGTGTTAGGAACAGATAACAAAAAAATCATCTGGATAAAGATAAAGATAACAATACTAAATTTTATCTAAGATACAGATAAAATATAAAAATATTTTATCTAGATAAATAACAGATAATTATACAAATTAAAATTAAAATAACTAATTTAAAAAAATATTTATACCCTCATGTGAGTACATATTTTATATATATTTATAACAGAATGGCGAATACAGGATATTGATTATTAATAAGTAATAAGTACCTACTAAATAGGATTAATTTATAGTATTTTCAGAATAACATCTTATATTTTTAGCCCAATATGGTATTTTACGTACAAATTGTGCCTGAGACGATGAGATTAAAATGGAACATTTTCAAACAAATTTAGCTAATTTTCACAAAAAAATTTATCTTATAAATTTATCTAGATAAGTGAAATTTTTAGCTAAAATAAATAGTTAGATGACTTATATTTATTTATCTAGATAAGATAAAAGATAAAAAAAAAAATTATCTAAATAATTTATCTAGATAAGTCCTAACACTGCTGATCAACATAAGATATCATAGAAGAACAAAAGATGGCCTGTTTATTAAATTTTTTTTAGTGCACTTATTAATTTTAAATACATTTTTACTTACATATTTGCCAAGCATTGATTTGTTATTGCTTGATTTTCCTTTTTCCCTGGCGTCACGCTCCCGTTCCATCTTTTGAATATAAGTTGCGGTATCGGGTCTACAGATAACCAAAAATGTTGTTATATATAAATAATTGAATATTTGAATGTGAAAAAAATTAAAATACAAACACTGGACTGCTTTCTGGTCTTCTGAAAAATACTGTAGTTGTAAAGTTACTTGTGTTCAATTCATTAAAATTGTTACAGTTGTTAGATGTAGTAGCTAAGTTAACTGCAAATGGAGAGTCTAAATGATCCAAATGTAGAGTTAGAATATCATTTAATTTAGATCCAACTATAAGACATGCTCTAGTAAAAGTAAGAAAACTAGTTTCTTTGCCAGACAATGTCCTGACGGTGACTTTTAATCTGTATAGTTCATTTTTAGATGCTAATTGCTATAAATAAATATATTTATAATAGTTGATTAATACAAAACAGTTAATTGAATATTCATTAAATGATTACTTTTAATAACTGTACGTCTGAATCGTTAATAGTAGTAGTAGATACTACATCATTCCTAGACTCCAAATTGACAAGAATAGAACTGCGTTTGGTGAAACCAGCATTGGGAACCAATTCATGTTCTAAATAAACGTCAGATATTGAATCATAACTTGTATCCTGGAAAAATAAATTGACTTATTACAATTATTAGTCCCAATTTATTTTCAATACATTTTACTTACAGAACCGTAAATACCACTAAACACTGAACAAAATAAGCATATTAGTTTATAATTCATCATGTTGCCGTTTTTTGTTTACTCCTATACAATAAAAAAATAATTTACATTAGAAATTACAATGAAAAAAAAACATTAGCTATGCATCACAGATACTTGATAGTTTACATAGGAAGTATAATATCTAATATTATTCGTACTATGTCAACAGACTAGTAGACTACAATTTAACAAACTTACATTCATAACACAATAATTTATAAATTCAATTTATATTAGAAGATTACTCACTAATCAGTAATTTCTATTACTCAAGGTGGATCTATAAGAATGAAGATGTCACTTTAGTTTCCATCATTAACATATTCCAACAGTAGTAGGTTTCCATTGTTTCCAATTTTCCATTAATTCTTAATCACAAATCTTAATAGTTATCACTTATTAGTTGATAATATTATCTTATACCAGAATATGATCATAGAACAATATGATAATATCACAGAATAGATGAAAATATATTATGCACGGACTGTATAACCCACAGATATATATATTAAACAAATTAATATATATATCTGTGGTATAACCTGTGGTATAAGATATACCTGACTATATAGGAGTGCGTTCAGAAACGTTTTCTATGTAGAATTAACTTTTTCGCCGGGGAACGATGTAACTCCTCCCATTTCATTGAACCATTCAGTTATCAATAATAAAATAGAATAATAATAATAAAATTTTATTGACATTTATAGAAAAAAAAACTAAAAAAATTGGAAACTTAAAATGTCCGTTAACAGCTCAAAATAAGACAGAATATTTTGAAAATGATATGGTGTGTAGAAAATGCTTATATAAACATTCGGTCAAAATTTCATGTCTCTACGGTCATTTCTTTTAGAGTTATACCAAAAACCAAAATCAATTTTGTCGAAAATTTTGACTTTTGACCCCCCAAAGTACCAACTAGATTCACTTTCCTATCAGAAAAGGTACTATTGAAGAAAATCGAAGCATTTTTTCTGTCCTAAAACGTGATGACAGACACAAAAATAAAAAAAAAAAGGGCGGGTAAGTGTATGTCGCTCTGCTGTACAGTAGGTTACAAGTGAGTCACTGTAATGGATTGTGTTAGATTTTAATAATTTAATCCAATGATATAATACCATTGAATAAGAAAAACGATTCTGAGCGAAGACGGTCAGTCAGTCTATAATATCTTACTAAGTCTAAATGTATTTGATGATATTATTGTGAATAAACTAATTAATTTTAGTATTATAGGCATTAGTATTTATCATTTTTCTCAAAAAAATTATATTTTAAAATGCCATTGCGTGTATATAAAATATAACAATATATTCTAAAAGTTTCATATACCAACAAATAATATTTTTAAATTATATCAAAATAACTAAAATCATTATTCTTGGTTTAAATATGAAATTTTGTCTAAATTTGAAATTAAAATGTCTGTAAAAATAAATGTGTTGATATATTTTTTAGATTTTTTGGTTACAGTATGATTTATTTATGAGAATTTTTGTTTTAAATTTTCAACACTTAGTTATAAAAACTGAACATTTTATAATTTTTTAATTACAATGATTTATAATTTTCGAGATTTTGACAAATTTTGTCAAAATTCGAACTTTAAATGCTTATAAAAAAAAATCGTGCCTATGTATTTTTAAAATTTTTCAACTGATATTGTAACAATATACAAAAAAGCTTGTATTAAATTTTCAGACTTTTTGGCCCACCAAATAAAATTTTATTGACAATTATAAAAAAAAAAACTAAAAAAATTGAAAACTAAAAGTTTAACAGTTTCTGTGTTATTCATAGTCAAATTGGACCTGGTTTAACATTGGTTTATTAGTAGTTTAACAATAGTTTATCTTTTTTGTTATTCATAGACGATAAACTTTATTTAGACCATAGACTAAGTTTAACGATAAACCTCTGATTTATAAACTAGGTAAATACTAGGTTTAAAGCTGGTTTATTATAAAAATCACTGTTATCTTAATAATATGTAATATGTATTATCATTTAATTTAATTCATTTGTGTTTTAAAAACTTGTGCGTTTTTACTTACGAAAAATGGATATCGGTCATGTACAAAATGTTAGACGCGTAAGAAATTTAAGAAATGTGCATTTTATTAGACAGCGGAAAATATATAAGATTCGTAAAAATCCTTACATCGAACTTACTAATAATGAATTTCGTAAAAAGTATCGATTTTCAAAAGCAGAATGCTTACAAATCGTAAACGAAATTCGTGACTTTTTACCTCGAGCAGTTAACAATCGCGGAAAACCAATTTCGCCGAGCTTACAATTGTTGATTGCACTTCGTTATTTAGCTAGAGGACAAGTAATTATTGATTATGTTTTAATGTTTATACTTTATAGTAATAGTTCATTTATGAATTTAAAACAAATTAAAGTACCTATATTATTATAATTTAAGGTTCAGGACGACAATGGAGACTTACATGGTGTTAGTCAACCGACAGTTAGTCGATGCTTGAGTCAAATTTGTAGAGCACTAGCATCATTAAAAAATAATTATATTAAGTTTCCATTGACCAATGAAGAGTTAGCTACTAAAAAGGCAGATTTTCGTAGAAAATTTAATATGCCTTCGATAATTGGTGCGATAGATTGTACACATATACGGATCAAAAAGGTGGCGGGTGACTACGCTCAATTGTACATTAATAGAAAAGGCTTTTATTCAATAAATGTTCAAGTAAGCCATATAACATGTATTTTATTAAAATATTAAAATTTATAAAATATAAAGTTAAAATCTTGTTAAAATTATATTTAATACTTATAAATAATAATTAATAATTAATAATTTAGGTAATTTGTGATGCAAATTGTCATATATTGCATGTAATTGCTCGTTGGAGAGGAAGTGCACACGATTCAAGGATTTGGAACGAAAGTCTTATCAAGGAACAATTTGAAAATGGATCAATAAATGGTATCTTACTTGGTGATAGTGGTTATGCTTGTACTCCATATATGTTAACACCAATTCTTAATCCTCAAAACGATGTGGAGCGACAATACAATTACACACACATCAGAGCAAGAAACACAATAGAGAGATTATTTGGACAAATCAAGCAACGTTTTCGCTGTCTATTGCGAGGAATGACCATAAGTCTCGAGAACGCTAAAGTTGCTATAGTAGCATTATCAGTGTTACACAACATGAAATTAAATTTTAAAAAACACTTAAATATCAATAATATAAATCCTAACGATAACAACAATAGTAGCACAGAAGATAGTAGTGAAGATGATGATTATAATGAAGAAAGTGAAAGTGATAGTTCTGCAGATGAGGACAATTATAATGTTGTACAAATAAACCAAAATAGAGGTAATGTAGCAAGAGCGCAGTACATACGACAGTTTTTTTATTAAACGTATGTAATATGTATATTATAGGTAGATTACATATCATATTATTATTAGTTAAAACTTTTTTATTTTTATTCTTGTAACTTTTGTAAATAAAAACAAATTTCATAATATATTTATTTTTATAGTACCTAATAATTATCATATTAATATTTATTATTTAACAATATATTTTTGTAACAATCGTAAATAAATAGTTTAAAAACAAATGACATAATATATGTTATTACTTATAGGTATCTAAATAACTGATAACATAGTTATAAATATAATAAAGAATAATATTTAGTATTTTATAATAATTAAAGTATATAGGTATATTAGGTATAGGTATAACAGAATTGTTGCGTAATATAAGTAGATGACGAGAAATTAAAAATGTAATCTGATACCTATATTTAATCAGAACAGTTTAAATCTTGAATCTGCTTCAAGTTCTCCAACTGTTTTGTTTTTAATTCATAATACTTCAATTTTGCTTCGTTTATGAGAGAGCGCTGGTGATGTTCTAAAGTCAAAAACTTTTTTTCTAATTCAAACTTTTCTTTTTGTATTTTTAATAAATTTGCTTCGTATTCAGTTATTTGTATATCTAAATTATTTCCGTTAAATCCTTGATTTTTTTTTTTTTTTGTACCTAATATAAATACAAATTCTAATATTAAGGTATGTTACTACTTACTAAGAACAGTACCCCCATATGATTTCAGTACTTATACGTTTATACGTATTTATATCGTTCTATAAATAGGTGCGTCACTATTGATTTAACAATTAATTATAATATAATATATAATATATAGTATTACTATTATATATATATATATTAAATATTTGATATTATTTTTTGTGATATTTAATTAAATCATATAAAAAATAAATTACTAATAGCAATACAACTTTATTATATATTTATATAACATAATTAGGTAGCATTATATGATAGTAAAAGACATTACTTTTTTGGTCTGGTTATTTGTAGTAGGTGAATAATTGTATTCATTTTCATCTACTTCCTCAAGATCAGGTCTTATCATTGAACAACTTTGATTATTTTTTTGAAGGTCTTCATCGTGTATCAATACGTCATGATCAATGATTATGTGCTTTAAATTTAAATATAACTTATTAACAAATAAATAATTTAAATTAACATAAAATTGGCTTACATCTTCAAAATCATTTCTTTGTAAAAATTCATCTAAGCTTTCAGCACATATTTCTATACCGGTATTTGAAGTCGCTGTCGATGATGCAGGTGACTCTTTTTCTAATATTTTGAAATCATTTGTTACAGTTTTGTTTATGCCAATCTAAATAAGAAAAAAAATAATAATCATAGTTAAAAAAGAATAACAAAGTCAATAATATTATTAAAAACTATTTAGAGAGAAGATTACCTAAATAAGAATCAGTAGTCACAGGATAAATCACTACTTTTTTTTTTTTAACAACAACATTAAAGTAAAATATTTAAAATGTCTATAAATAGCTCAGAAAAAAAACAAAAAACTCATAATTATAATTATTATAAAAATTATAAATACTATACCTTTTTAGTTGAGCCGTCATTGTCACAGTCAAAATCGTTTGCATCTTTAATAAAGTCCATTGGCATTAAAGACTGCAATGTCATGTCTAATTTGTTTATTGATTCTGGTGGAGGACCACCTCCAGTTTGTTGTAAATTTTGTTTATATGACGAAACATTTTTTTTGGCAACTATTTTCATTCTTTTCCATTCACCTTTAATTTGTAGTAATGTTCTTTGAGTTTTTGAATTACCATTATATTCTTTATAAATTTGTGACCACGCTTCTAGTTTTGACTTATTCGTATTTGTGTCACAATTTTTATTTTCAATCACTTTGATAAATGGTGTGACGATTTCAGTTAGTAGCTCTTTCTCTCCACTTTCCCAATTAACCCTTTTTTGTTTATCCATTTTAAAATGGAATCACGCAATTTAAATTATAATTTTAAATAATTAAATATCACTAATAAACTCAAAAATAGAACACAAAACTAAAAATAAATTCATATAAG
This sequence comes from Nasonovia ribisnigri, assembly GCA_027563435.1. Lineage (NCBI taxonomy): Eukaryota > Metazoa > Arthropoda > Insecta > Hemiptera > Aphididae > Nasonovia > Nasonovia ribisnigri. The sequence goes on from JANEHU010002266.1 coordinate 123,948, forward strand.
TAATCTAAAAATATTTTACCACAATTCATAAAATATAACGATAACAATGACATGAAAAAAAAACACCTGGAAAAACTGTAACGTTCGCATTAAAATAATAGAACATAGAATGTATTTTTACCTTATTTTTTTTTTTTTAGATTGGCAACAATTAGTAATAATATGGAAATTTGGGTGGCTTTATGGCGATTTATAATAAACCAAAGATAATCCACAGTTTTTCAAAACTTAGCCTAGACCATTGACTATGTTGACTATGAATAATACATTATTAAACCCGAGTTTAACCAAGGTCTAAGAATTAAACCAAGTTTATTCAAACTTAGGTTAAACCTTGGTTTTTGACGATGACTATGAATAACACTGAAAATGTCTGTAAACAGCTCAAAACAAATCAAAATATTTTCAAAATTGAATTGTGTATAGAAAATGAGAATATAAACATTTAGTGAAATTTTCATGCATCTACAATTATTCGTTTTTGAATTACAACCAAATAAGAAAAACGCTACATGAGAAATCGAGTGAATATCCTATGTTGTAAAATTATGAACTTAAAACACTCATAAAAATTTATTTTTAATTGCTTTTAGATATTTTATTTTTGATAAAAGTAGAAAAACTTACGTTAAATCTTGTGTTAAAATTTAAAATCTTAGATTTAAAAAGAAAAATTTTTATGAATTTCTAACTCTAAATAATTTGCAAATTTTCGTCATTTTTACGTATTTTGTCAAAATTTCAACTTTAAATGCTTAAAAAAAAAATTGTGACTACAGATTTTTAATATTTTTCATCTACCTTTGAAATAATATATTAGGAGTATTCTATTAAATTTTCAAGAATTTTTAACGAATAAATAAAATGTTATTGATTTTTAAAAAAAAAAAAACCAAAAAGATTGGAAATTTAAAATGTCTGAAACTGCTTATATAAACATTCAGTAAAAATTTCATGTATTTACCGTCATTTTTTTTAGACTTACACCAAAAACCAAAATCGATTTTATCGAAAATCAATGTTGCTTAAAAATTCCCGTTTTTTCCTTAATTTCCCATTTGTTTTTCACGGTACTTTTGAAAACTACTGGTAAATGTTTACTTTTTACCCCCCAAAGTAATATGTGTTATTATTTACCTTTTTAGTTGAGCCGTCATTGTCACAGTCAAAATCGTTTGCATCTTTAATAAAGTCCATTGGCATTAAAGACTGCAATGTCATGTCTAATTTGTTTATTGATTCTGGTGGAGGACCACCTCCAGTTTGTTGTAAATTTTGTTTATATGACGAAACATTTTTTTTGGCAACTATTTTCAGTCTTTTCCATTCACCTTTAATTTGTAGTAATGTTCTTTGAGTTTTTGAATTACCATTATATTCTTTATAAATTTGTGACCACGCTTCTAGTTTTGACTTATTCGTATTTGTGTCACAATTTTTATTTTCAATCACTTTGATAAATGGTGTGACGATTTCAGTTAGTAGCTCTTTCTCTCCACTTTCCCAATTAACCCTTTTTTGTTTATCCATTTTAAAATGGAATCACGCAATTTAAATTATAATTTTAAATAATTAAATACCACTAATAATAAATAAACTCAAAAATAGAACACGAAACTAAAAATAAATTCATATAGGTAATCTAAAAATATTTTACCACAATTCATAAAATATAACGATAACAATGACATGAAAAAAAAACAACTGGAAAAACTGTAACGTTCGCATTAAAATAATAGAACATAGAATGTATTTTTACCTTATTTTTTTTTTTTAGATTCGCAACAATTAGTAATAATATGGAAATTTGGGTGGCTCTATGGCTATTTATAATAAACCAAAGATAATCCACAGTTTTTCAAAACTTAGCCTAGACCATTGACTATGTTGACTATGAATAATACATTATTAAACCCGAGTTTAACCAAGGTCTAAGAATTAAACCAAACTTAGGTTAAACCTTGGTTTTTGACGATGACTATGAATAACACTGGAAGAGTCGACATATTCGTAAGTTTGATTACCTATTCTTTAGGAGCTTACATTTACGTTTTAGTCTTAAAATTAATATTTATTGCCACGGTCATTCTGCTAGTCGGGTGACGTAGATGCATATTTTACGTGCTTATAAAATACGTAAGCACTGCAGGTGACGACGGCACACGCAGGTCGTAGAATATAATAATAATATACTGTAATATTTACTGTTAAATTTAAACTCAATGATGTTGTAGGTACTTATAGGTAGGTAATATCATTGTATACGAAAAACAATTCAGAGCAGAATCGGCTTGTCCGACTAGGATATTTAATATTGTTATTTTTAATACGTTATATTTAGTTGAATTTATATTCTTTGCATAATATTGAATATTATCATATTTGTATATAAAAATATACTTTAAACGTATTAAGTACCTACAATTTTTTTTCATAAAAATATCAAAATTTATAAGAAATCTTGTACTCAATTTTCAAATCTTAGTTATAAAAAAAAACTTAACAATCGAAAATTTTGTATGCCTATAAATAGCACAACATGAGTCAAAATAATTTCTGGTGTATAGAAAATGCTAATATAAACATTCACTGAAAACTGAAAATTTCATGTATCTACAGACTACGGTACCTACATATTTAAGAGTTACACCGATAACCGAAATCGATTTTGCGAAAACAAATTTTGCGTAAATTACCAGTTTTTCTTAATTTTTTTTTTTTTTTATATCCTAACGTTTGTAATTTACGGGGAATTTTATATTTAGACTTCTCGAATGCATCGAATAAATTCACTTTCTTATCGGAAAAAGATACCTGCTGAAGTTAAAAATCAAAGATACCGACACAAAAACAGTAGGTTATAAAAATTAGAAACACACATCATTCTAGAATTACATCATTCTAATCGCACATCATTATAAAATATAAAATATACCTACCCAATGCAATTCAAATTAACATATTAAATACCTAATTATTATTAATTTTAAATTGTTAAGCTTGGAATTTTATAAACTAGTTGGTATTATAGTCGGTATATGTACTGTCAATTTGATGTGTTTATTATAAACTCTAAAAACCAGAAATTACATTTATTTATAATCACAGTTTTACTTAAAGATTCATAAAAATAAATACGCATATATACCTCTAATATCTATACACCAAAATGTTCCTAACCACGGAACTCTTTGATGTAAAAAGTTGCATTTTATTACATCTGTGGATTCATCATATTGACGTATAATATAATATCTATCATTTTTATTCTATGGCAATTGTCAAAGTCGATGTGGAAGACACAGTCGATGAACAATTCTAAAATTTTAACAAATGAAACTGACATGAACAAAAAATGTAATAGGTACTTCGTATGGTTTTATTTTTCACAAATCACAATATTTTCAGATATGTTTCTGGAGCGTTTTCAGAGTGACGTCCTAGCTATTATAGTGCACGGATTCCGACGAATGCTGAAAGACTCGATGTTTAAATGTAAGTTTGTTTTATATTTATTTGGTTCTCAAATCTACCTTTTAGAGTTAAATTAAATATTTAAAGTCACTAAAAATGTGCTATCCAAGTGTTATAGACGAATATTTTAGTTCCTAGACCCTAGTTCGAAATATATAAAATACGCGAGATCGAAAAATACCAACGCCGTAATCGTTTTTCCTGTTCCAGGTCGTAGAAATATTATAATAATTAATAGGTACATTCCTATATGCTATAGCGGTACTTGAAATAGAAATATACATTTTAGTTTAATTTATAGAAATACATGTTCTAACTTAAAAGTAGGTACAGGCCGGATTTATAATCTCTTAAAATTCTTAAAGTATAAGATTTTCATGTCGTTTAAAATAGGCAACATATTATTCTCTTAATATTCTTTTAAAATACCAATAATAATAAATAATTTGGTTTTAAATCTATTTAATTCAATTAATTTTTCATTAACACTTAAAAATGATATATTGTTCCATATTATGTGTTCTGGTGTCATTTTAGTACGCCGATTTGTTTAGAATGTTTTTGTGGCTCAGAAGATACAATTTTAATATAAAGATGGTAATTTTTTCTCCAAATCCAACGTTATAAGTTATAGATAACTATTAATTTAGTGTAACATACTTAACTTCTATTATTCACCTAATATCTTATAGGGATTAAGGACGTATAGCCATGTAAGTACATTGCGTCTATCCTAACGTGTGCGCACTTATGAATAATATACTTATATACTCGTATTATCGTGTAGGTACATATAAAAATAATTTAATACATACATGAATGCGTTACCTATATTGTTTCCTTAAGAATACAACATTATATATTATAGTTTTTTTTTTCATATAGGTACCTAGGTACATTACAAAACTCTAATTTATTGTAATCAGATTTATTTTTATTTTCTTAAATACAATGTATCATAAATTATTAATTAATATATACCTATAATCCATTGAAATAAAAATAAACACACCTAGGTACTATAATTAGTAACAGCAATAAATCCATATATTAAACTATGACAATACAAACAAACAAACAAAAGAGATTCTGAACAAAGACTTTAATAAATAATATTGTGATTAAAGTACCTACCTAATTTATTTTACGACTAGGCATTTGTACAGTACCTACCTTTAACAGTAGGTTAAATTCATTTTTCCAAAAAACTATAATGGGTTATCCAAACTTTTATAAATTTGAAAATGTCATCGTGTATATAACTTATAATGATATACCCTCGGAAAGTTTCATACATCAACGAATAATATTTTTAAATTACAACAAATTTAATAAAATTGTTATTCTTGGTTTTAATAATTTGATTAAAAATTTGAACTTTTATAATAGGTTTATTAGATTTTTTGGTTACAGTAGGAACATTTATAAGAATCCTTGTTTACAGCAATGCAAGTTGAACATTTAATACATTTTTAACTACTTAGTAATTCAAAAATGTTTAATTCGATAATTCTTGTTAAAAATGGAATTTTAAATACTTTAAATCTATTTTATTCAACTAATTTTCCAATAACAATTAATAACTATACATTGATCCATATATGATCCGGTGTCATTTTAGTACGCCGAATGTTTTTGTGACTCACAAGATACAATTTTAATTTAAAGATGGTAATTTTTTTCCAAATCCAACGTTATAAGTTATAGACTACAAATTTATTGACATTTATAGAATAATAAACAAAAAAACATTTCAAAATTCAGACGTCTATAAATCACTCAAAACAAGTCGAAATATTTGGAAATTTTATTATGTATAAACAATATAATTTAAACGTTTGAAGGAAATTTTAAATATGATCTACAGTTATAATAATTTTAGAATTTTTTATAAGTGGTAATTAACCTATGTCTAACTTAAACCGCCTGTAAACAATCAGGTCGATAAACATTTTTGTTTTTGTTTTATTGAATGATGAAAAACGTAAGGTATAAAAATCTCAAATCTTAGATATAAATTAAAATTTTTTTATGAATTTCTTACTCTAAATAATTTGCCAATTTTCGTGTTATTGATGAATTTTGTCAACATTTTGACTGCAGACGTTCATAAAAAAATATTGTGGACTTACGTTTAACATTATATTAATTTCCAGTTATATCAACTGTTCATGTAAATAGACAATATAAACATTCTGTGAAAATTTCATCTATATTCGATGTTTTTTTAAAGTGACACTAAAAAACAAAATCCATTTTTTCGAAAACAGATTTTGCATATAAATCTAACTTTTTCCTTAATTTACTGTTGGTTTTTCTGGAAAGTGTTTTACATTTGACCCCCCAAAGTACCTTTTGAAGATGCCGTTGAAGAAAATTGATATATATTAAATGTCCCAAATAGTGACAACCGATACTAAAAAAATAAATTAAAAATTAAAAAAAAAACAAGTTATTGTAATATCAATGTAAAATACAAACTATAACAACATAATATAATAGTTAGGTAGGTATAATACAAATTAAACATTATATGTATACAATATATAATAAGTGTATAACGTGTAGGTCATGAGAATATTGTTGAACATTTTACTGCAGGCTGCGTGTTATTTCAGAGATGGTATTCGCCAGTGAAAATTTGCCAACTAGGAATAATAATGTGTTATCAAAAGCAGTCTGAAATGTGTAAACGTTGCAGTGTTTCGAAGACTAAGTTATCAGATTATGATTCGGACTCGGGGGTATGTACCTATTTATTTTTTTTCAGTAGTTTTCTTTTTTATTAGGTATTGTTAATTGATCAGGGTGTGTAATTCCCCCAACTTTTTTAATTTTTTTTATTGTAACTACTGGTATAACACTATTCGGGCTATCAATAAAGTCGTGATAAAAATTAGAAAATTAGTCAGGTATGATATTTTTTTAAGTTATTCTTTTGAGGTTGTGAGAGAGGTTGTCGAAGAGATTGTGGGAGAGTTTGTGAAAGAGGTTGTGAGAGAGGTTGTGAGAGAGATTTTGATAGAGGTTGTAAGAGGTTTGGGAGAGATTTTTGGGAGAGAGGTTGTGAGAGATTGTGATAGAGGTTGCGAGAGAGGTTGTGAGAGAGGGTTTGAGAGAGGATTTGAGAGAGGTTGTGAAACAGGTTGGGAGATAGATTGTGATAGAGTTTGTGAGAGAGGTTGTGATAGAGATTTCGAGAGAGGTTGTGAGAGAGATTTCAAGAGAGGTTGTGAGAGGTTTGGGAGAGATTGTGAGAGAGGTTGTGAGAGCGGTTGTGTGAGAGGTTGTGAGAGAAGGGTGAGATGAAAGAATAATATTTAAATATTATCTTTCGTTGTTATGTTTACAATATCGAATACATATTTAGTTAGTAGGAAATGGTCATTGCAAACCTCACGACTAGTGATGGTAGTCGTTAATCATCACTATAGCTTCAACTAACCATAGGTTTATCTAACTAACCTTCTTATGAGATAGAATAAAAAGATCGGTTGCCGGTTAGGATGTCAGCGCACTATTCCATATTTGACCCATGCACAAAAAAAAAAAAATATATAATAATAAGTTATGTCTAGGTACTAAAAAAAAACAATATAACAAATATATTAATATTTGAAGTACAATAAATGCAAAATATGAACTAAAAACAAAATTTCATAAAAAAAATAAGAAAACTCCGGACACACACAAAAAAAATAATAATTATTTTAAGTAATGTCAAGGCAATAAAAAATGTTTAAAAAAATTAATGTATTAATTAATAATGAAATATAACATTATGCAAAATATTCAATTCAAATAAAATGCATATCATTCTAAGATAAATCCAAAGACAAAAAAAAACAAAAATAATAATAAGTAAAGTATAATACACAAAAAAAAAATGTATGATTTATTTATATCTAAATTATCATAATATACAAAATATTCAATTAAAAAAAAATGTTTAAATTCTAAGAAAAATCCAGACAAAAAAAAATAAGTAGAAAAAAATGTTTAAAAAAAGTTTATGATATATTC